>MDKH01196978.1:0-26571 GCA_005239495.1 Nicotiana undulata
ACCGCGTCATTGTCTTTCTTCTTATTTCGAGACAGTGTTGTATTTTGTTTTCCAGACTTGTATAGTCCGTGAGATTGTGACACCCCGGTTTTGGCAAATCTACGTTATCTTATGATTGTTATGTTTCTCTTTTCCGCATCAAGTTTTGTTATTTTTATTATTGATGTTGGAAGGATTATTGTTGGGAAAGGTTTATTATTGATGTTCGGTTGATTCGAGGCCCCACTAATATCTCGGAATGTAATGAAAATCGATCGAGGCTGATGAATTAGTATTTTATTTCGTACTAAATAATTTTTAAATTGTTATTGCATGTTACACGTTGGCTGGCCTAGGAGGTTCAACGTTAGGCGCAGTCACGGCCTAAAGGGTGGGAATTTGAGGCCGTGACAGAGTGGGATCACAAATTTATCCATTTATGGCAAAAGGACTTTCGAACTGTACGATGAAAGATTGCTTAACAAATGCAATCCTTGCATCACACACTGACAACTATCTTGAAGAAAGCATTCTAAATACATTAAAACCAACTGACCGGGTTGGGCGCAGGGCTTCATATTGGTCAAGTAGAAGAGCAACGGAATCTACAGTTCTTGAGACACTACCATATAAATTCATGTACAACCATTTCAAGGTTGCACCCCAAGTTCTATCTTCTATGATGTTTATAAATTTGTTCATTTCGCTTATTTGTTTTCTTTTCCGCATTAACCAAAAACTTTATGATGTTATAACAACATATTTCCAGCTTCGCTTTCCTCTTGGTTCAACAGAAGGTGTGAGATTCAGAGTGCAACATCCTAATATTAAAATAGATGTAGAAAGTGACAATGGACATGAATCAGCAGCAGCTCAAGGATCTTTATTGGACAAAATCGTATGAACATATACCTCACCAGCATTTTCCATGGCTCAGGTAAGAAACAGTAACAATATTTCAATTTCTTTTGTTCTGTATACTTCTCATAGGTGAAGCGATCAAATGGATACTTTACACTGACATCTTTTCTTTGATAATAACTACTGTCCAAGTAATAATAGTGGTTTCCACTAACTAAGCTTATTCCTAGTCGCGGAAGTATATCACTCATTTTAACAAAGTTGTTAGGTGATCTACTTTTGAACTAATCTTCTTCTTTTTTGATGAAAGCAGGTAATTTAAAATTTACTTCAGCTACAACTCAGTTTTAGTTAAGATTCTTCTTTTAAGTGTCTCCACTTTGGAACATGGATACAGAGAACAACTTGTAGAAGTTTAGGCTGCCAAAACCTGTTCTTTCCTTCAAGGATCTTTATTGGACAAAATTATATGGACATATACCTCACCAGCATTTCCCACGGCTCAGGTGAGAAGCAATAACAATATTTCAATTTCTTTTGTTCTGGATAGTTCTCATATGTGAAGCGATCAAATGTATACTTTACACTGACATCTTTTCTTTGATAATAACTATTGTCCAAGTAATAATAGTGGTTTCCAGTAACTAAGCCTATTCCTGATCGGGAAAGTATGTCACTCATTTTAACACAGTTGTTAGGTGATCTTCTTTTGAACTAATCTTCTTCTTTTTTGACGGAAGCAAGCAATTTAAAATCTACTTCAGCTACAGCTCAATTTTAATCAAGATTCTTCATTTAAGTGTCACATATATATATGGTCAGTTCTATCTTTTGGTTTATTGGCCTCAAAAAAATTACTTATATTCTCTGCTATTATTGCACTCATAGTCTACCATATGGTAGTCGTATATATAAATGAGGATGCGCATTCAAAAGGGAATTAATATATAAATTTTTTGTTTCTAAGATAGTCTTACAGATGAATGCCATCTCACAAGTTTATCCACAGTTCTCTCAGTTGTTAATAATTATTGCACGTAGTTTTTGTGGGTGTTGGATATCGTTGAGTTTATTTGAGCAAATTGTACTCTCCCATGTGAATCATTAACACGCTTAATTCATCTTCATAACATAGTAGAAGACACTCAGCTGACTGATGAACTGCAAGAAGCCACTTTAGTGCCAGTGCATGTGACAGTACCAACATGCTCGGTGGTTGGTCCAACATAATAAAAAGGCTGCATGGATAGGTGAAGACAACGACCATGTTGCTAGATACTATTAAAATCACATTTTGTATGTAGTATAGTTATGACTGTTAAATAAAGTCTCCCTTTAGCCTGTTGTACTTTGCTTTATAAAGCATCCTAACAAAACCTTTACGTATACCAAAACATATTCCATAACATGTTTCTTTTCTATGCTCCAGGATAGTTTTAAGTACCTATATAGTTCGATTAATAAAAATACTAAATAGTCGTTGGGCCCGGGCATAGCCCGGACATACCATCACTAGTATATTTATAATCATGTATAATTTATTTCTACTAGCTAAAAAAATATAACATCAAATTTAATCAACTATTTGCATAAATATCCCTTCTTGATTCTCCTATTACATCATATCATATCTATTATCAAGAAGGGAGAAGGGAATCATATCACGTTTCAAAAATGATCAAACATTTCCAAATAATTGCAAACCTAGTCCTTTTTGTTTGGCTGAAGAATGTAATGATTAGATCAATTAATTACTGTAATTAGCAACGATAACCGAATAAGTGCAACTAATAGAAGGCAGAGGAGTCCGGAACCTAATTATTGGGTTTTTGGACAAGTGTGACCTTAATAGGTCAAAAAAAGGAAAACATCATACCCTTAGGGTGCAGAGGCGGCTCGACGATGATAGTGACTTAAAGCCAAACGATATATAAAGAGACTCTTAAATTTATTTGATAATTTTATTCAATAATGAGACACAAAAGAATTTGTCTTTTAATCTATGGTTAAATCAAATATGACAAAAGAAAATAGCTAATTTAGAAAAATTGAGTCAAAATGAGATAATGAAGCATAGGAAAACATATTTTAAAAAGTACATAGAGGATGAAAAATTAGAATTGAAACTGTAGGTGAATATATTAACCAGTGAGAGAGAAAAAAAATTGTATTGTTATTTTCTTTTATATAATTAAGCTTTTTTATTAATCACCAAAATGATTACATATAAGTTCCATAGTAGACTACATCACAGTATACTATCTATGAATACACCACAGTGAAAGAACACAAACTACCAGAATTAACTAATTCGAAGCTGCTGAACTAAATCTTTAATTCTGGTTGATGCTTGAACATTACACACATAATCTATTTGCCTCACCGGTTGACTTGAATTCTTTGATCTGCTTTCAAATCTGTGTTGGTTTCTTTCTATCCATATTGCATCCACTGATTCTGTATAAGCCATCTTGAACACTTGAGCTCTTTTTGTTCTACCTTTTGCTCCTTGAATGATCCAGTTTTTCATTTGCTCCCATTATGTTGTTTTGAAGTTCCGGACCTTCATCCATTTTAGTACCCCTTCCCAAACTTCAATAGAATAAGAACATTCCATGAATAGATGATTTCTTGTTTCATTGTACCTATTGCACAGCTTACATACATGATCCACATTTATGCCTCAAGAAGTAAGTCTGTCCACTGTCAGTTGTTTCCCCTGCATCTGTAGCCACATTGTGAATTGCGCTTTTGGTCGAGCATCATTCCCAAACCTTAGTGTATTCCATGAAATCCTCTCATTATTGCCAATTAGTTGAAGGTATATCTGCTTGATTAAACTGCTTTTATTGATGTGTTGAACCAGTTTCAATGATCTTCCAGCTTCAAAAATTCTCCTCACCATCCACCCTGCATGCATGGGTATGGCCATTTGATCAAACTGTTGATTCTTAATATAGTAAGAGTGTAACCATCCGATCTACAGTCTGTCTACCTTATGCTCAATGTCCCAGCTTGCTTTAGTTATTGCTGCCTTGTTTCATAGTCTCATTTTATCAATCCTAATCCACCCATTGATTTTGGAGTGCACACTTTTTCCCAAGCTAACAAAGCTTTTCTAGTGATTGTATTGGTACCAGACCATAGATAACTTCGACATTAAGCCTCAATTGCATTTAATACTTTTGAGGGGATAGCAAATATCTGAGACCAGTATGCCTGAATACCAAATAAAACTGTTTGAATTAGCCGGGATCTTCCTGCATATGAGAGCTTCTTTGCAGTCCAAGAGGTGATTCTAGACACCATCTTGTTGATCAATGGTTTCCACTGTATTAGGGATATCTTTTTTGTAGCTAAAGGTATCCCTAAATAGCTGAAAGGCAGTTCAC
Organism: Nicotiana undulata; assembly: GCA_005239495.1. NCBI lineage: Eukaryota > Viridiplantae > Streptophyta > Magnoliopsida > Solanales > Solanaceae > Nicotiana > Nicotiana undulata. Next base: position 4,233 of record MDKH01196978.1, read on the forward strand.
CCTTAGTGAATCCTAGCAATTGCAAGATTTGATTTCGTACCTCTTTAGTAACCCCTCCAAAATAAATGGAGTTTTTATCCTTGTTAGCTTGAAGTCGTGAGGCATCAGAGAACTCCATAAAACATCTCCTAAGAGTAGTAACAGATTCAATATCACCCATTGAAAATAACAAGAGATCATTTGCAAAGGACAGATGAGTTATTGATAACTTAGAGCACTTTGGATGATATTTGAATTCTTTGCTTCCTTTCACTGTATTGAGTCTCCTACTGAGGTATTCCATAGCTATAGCAATAGAAAAGGAGAAATTGGATCTCCTTGCCTAAATCCTTTTAGCTGCATTGAAAGGAGTTGTTGGCTCACCATTGACCAGGATAGAGTAATTCACAGTGGTTACACATTCAAGCACCCATATAGTGAACTGTCTAGGGAGTCCCAACTCATCTAACATCTGCTCCAGGTACACCCATTCCACTGAATCATAGGCCTTAGGTCTATTTTAATCATGCATCTAGGAGACACATTTTTCCTTGTGTATGACTTCACCAGTTCTTGTGCAAGGAAGATGTTATCTGAGATCTTCCTTCCTGGAATGAATCCAGTTTGAGCTTCACACACCACTGTTGCAATTACTTACTGGATTTTTGATGCTAGGACTTTAGAAATGATTTTGTATTGTGCAGAACAGCAAGCAATGGACCTATACTCTTTCACACTTGTAGGATGTTCATTCTTAGGGATTAAAGTAACAGATGTACAGTTAATAGCTCTTTGAGCTCAATAGTAGTGTTATTGATTCACTCATCTATACAAGCTCAACGGCAACGACAACAACAAACTAAAAAATGTTAAACTTTAAAATATTTTTTTAATAATAATTATAAAAAGTTTATAATATATAATAATAGAGTATAATATTTTTTGAGGCCTTAAGTATCTGGGGGCATAGGCAATGGCTTTACCAAGTACCAACCTTGCCCTTCGACCGCTTTTATTTGAGTGTAGCATTTCTCCGAACCTTGTGTGAATACAAATACCTTGTGTACCGAGCTGTTTCTGTTTAAGGATGAACCGAGGATTAAAAACTGATTTGCCTTGAACGGTATTATTATATACCAGTTTTTGCTCTTTATTTACAGCTTGTTTGGATGGTCGTTACCCATTGTATTGTATCGTATTGTTACTTTAAATACAATGTTTGTTTTGATTGTTACTTAACTTTTCTTGTATCGTATCGTTAAATCCGTTGTTATGTAACGACGAAATGTGCTACTTTATGTAACGACCGATTTGGTATGGTTGCGTCGTTATCTTGTCTTTTTATCTCATCTCACCCTTCACTATTATTAAATAATTTTATTTTATCATTTACTCTACCTTTTTATATATTAATTTATTTCGTATCATAATTTTCTTTATAGTATTGAAAAATTTATTCTTCATATTGCTGGTGCATGATATCATGAAACAACGACAAACGATACAATCTATCCAAACATTGTATTCATCAAACGATACAATACAATACAATACAATACAATACAATACGATACATTATGAAACGATGTGAAACAACCATCCAAACAAGTTGTTAGGGACAACCACACTCGTCTCAAATCCTAGTATTATATTATAAATTAGATATTTGATGATTCCGCTGCTTATTATAATTCATCAGTTGCACACGAAATTGATAATAATTTTCATTTTAAGATATTGTCTTATAACGTACAACTTACAAAAATCTTTTGAAAGACTGGAAATCCAAAACAAAAAAACATGGGGCCAATGGTTGGTAGAGATGATAAAATATAATGTAACTAGGAAAATATCATAGTGGTTATAATATCATAATAATGGTGTCATAGTCTCACAGCAGGAATATCAAATCACAACTATTAGATCCAGATTATAACTTTCTTGGAAATGTGTTTTATTTCATCCGAACATCATTATAGGTAGGATCAGAGGCGAGAATTTAAACACATTTAAAGTTTTTGTATTGAACTTATTGTAATTTTGACATAATAGGTTAAAAATATCATAATTTTTTTGCATATCTATTCACGTTTTGTATTAAAAATATTGAGTTCAGTTAAATACGTAACTAATAAACTAACTCCGCCTTTAAAACTCTATACACATGATATTCAAAAGATTATATGAATTATATGGTAAAATCAAGCTATTTTGCTTTCAATGGTAAAGGTGTTTGTTCCTACCTACTCCAATTAATTAGTCAATTTTATATTCCAAAGGATTATTTAGTATTGATAGGAAAAGGGTAACCTTATTTATCCAGCTTTCAGGTTTGTTAAAGGATATTTAGTAGTTGTCTTTATCTGAAATTTGCTAATGATAACAGCTTGTTTTTGTTATGATAATAGAGTAAATACTTATTCACTCTGGTTGTTTACACTTAAATTAATAATTAACATTAAAAGTTAACAAATCAAAATGAAAATGTATATCGCTTAACAAGGGCGGAGCTAGCATAGAACTTGCGAGTTCGGCCGGAAAAAATTAGTATTAAACTTTCACTATTAAAATAATTAATAGACCTAACAACCATTACAAAACAACATATACAAAGATTAAGTTCCAAAACTAACTATATTCTCCAACTCAACGTGTTTCAATCACCACCGAATAAGTCTCCCAATCATTTGAAAGAATTTTGACAAAATTTTGTGCATATTGTGTTATCAACTTCACTGAATTCTCCTTATTTGGTTGCAGGCCTCGAATTAGCAAGAATCCTGAAAACTTTCAGAATTCCTTTAAATGTTACACAACCAATCAAAGTGTTATCCTCATCCATGACCCAAACGGAACTTGCGCGATGTGCAAGTGCTTGAATCATCACAGCCACCAACGAACTGCTTGGATAGCACGTGATGGCCTCCGCTCTTCTTGCTGATGAGTATCGTCCTGAACCACTATTTCTGCAAACCCCTAACTCGTCATCAGAAGAACAACTTGAAGCTGAGGATGATGACGAAGACAATGAGAACTCTTCATCCATTAGTTCCAATACTGCGCCGAGCTTTTTCTCTTGCAGCCTCGTCTTCACCAGCTCGATCAAGTCCTCTGGAGGACCACCACAATCAATGTAAGCCATCAGATCACCGGCTGAAAGGGTCATGATTGCTGCTGCAGCCGTTTCATCGCAGTAGGCAAGAGTGAAGGGGGAGATTTCACCAATTAATTTGTTGTGATCATCAACAACAGCCACTGAAGTTTGCTCAACGTGTGCAAGAGCAAGGGAATCTAAGGCAGAGATCGCAGGGTCATGGTAACAAACAGTCATGACGTTGTTATCTATGATGTTGAGCGATTCAACTGAAAATGTGGGCATAGGGGAGAAGACACCAATGGAATTCAGAAGGAAGCGGACAATATCTTCTTGCGTTAGCCAACAGTATTCAACTCCGTCGTGATGTTTGCAACTCAAAGAGGACGATTTGCTCAGCGTTTTCCTAGTATTTGTGCTCATGTACTTTTGGATTGGTATGACCAGGTTCTGTGTGCCTTCAAGAATGTAATCTATTGCTTCCAGCAAGCTGAACAAACAAGAAAAATTTATAGCGAAGATGATCAATAACATGAAACAACAAAAGTAACCACAATATAATGTACCGCAAAGCTTCAACTAGATGAAGCCTGATGCTACAGAGACATGGCAAGCCTAAACAATGTGTTGCACACCTCTCAAAGCTCCAAAAGCCGTTCACAAAAAACATACATATAAACCAGAAAAGGAAAATCCTAAAAAAGAAAGACTAAGAAAGGCAGTCCGGAGCACTAAGCGCCACGCGTAAGTCCGGGGAAGGGCCGGACCGCAGGGGTCTATTGTATGCAGCCTTGCAGAAATGCAAGAGGTTGTTTCCACGGCTCGAATCCGTGACCTCCTGGTCATATTGGCAGTAACTTTACCAGCTACACCAAGGCTCCGCTTCCTAAAAAAGAAAGACTACCAAACAGATTATAACATACTTGATGCTAGATCTAGTGAATTAGTAGAGTTAAATATTTGTGAAGGGACAAGTAAAGATTATGTTGAAGCACCAACAGACTCTTTTTGTAATGATGAGAAAGAAAAATACTTGTTGAAATGGGTTGGATTTGGATGAAAAAATAAATGCTCAGAATAGAGCAGGATGACAATGAATTCATCTATTCTATGACAAATAGTTTGGGATTGAGCACAGTAAGATTCATACACTCGACCCCGACTAGTTTGGGATTGGGAATTAGTTGTTATTGTTATCTATTTGACGAAAAAGCTGCTTCTTTTTAGCAGAATTATCAACAAGTTTTATGTAAATAAACATTCCTACAACTCCTTTTTCCACCATCCCCCGGACATAACGCCTCAATCCCGGATAAGCTGAAAATGTGGTACCTTCTTTCTCCCATCTAAAGTTGAAATTTTTATGTGTTCTTTCCCCAGATTAAAATGCCACATTAAATCATATTTTCATTCATCAATATCATGGTTGTACATCTCCCTAAGAACCATATAATAGATGTGATATACTTAGTAGGCGTTTGGGCATAAGAATTATAAAATTTCAAAAAATGGTGAAAAAAAATTTCAAGTGAAAATGGTATTTGAAATTTAGAGTTGTGTTTGGACATAAGATTCAGTTTAGGTTGTTTTTGAAGTTTTGTGAGTGATTTGAGTGAAAAATTTTAAAAACAACTTTTTGGAGTTTTTCAAATTTTCGAAAAATTTCAAAATGCATCCTCAAGTGAAAATTGGAAAATTTATGAACAAATATTGATTACGAAAAAAAGTGAAATTTATTTGGAAAAAAAGAAAAAAAAATTATGTCCAAACGGGCTCTTAGTTATTTGCAAGACAAATAAATACATATAGATTACGAAGAATATTCCTTCCAAAATGCTAGAACTGGGCTCAGAAGGACTGAAGGAGCTAACCCACAAGTTTCAACCATAAATTGATATCTTCTCCTACTATTCCTAATACTTAATAACTAAAAAAAACAAATACTGAGTAAATGGCTAAAAATTGAATAAAAAAATAACCTTATAAAGATCTCATGTATTACATTTCATATCTAGTCAAATACCATAATATAAAGAAAGTACTAAGTAAATGATCTCCTATAATCAATCACAACTTGAATAAAAAATGAACTTATGAATATATCCTGTGTTTTAGATTTCATATCCAGTAAAATATCATAATATAATGGAAATAGCGACTAAACGATCCTGTCATATTTGATCGATCTCCTGCCCAGAGGAGGACCTACGGGCGTATCTAGAGTATAATGTATGGGTTCCCGGGAACCCATTAATTTTTGCGTAGATCTTATATTTTTGTTTAAAAATTTACTAAATATCTAATTATGAACTCAGTTATTATGGTATATTAATTTGAGATTGCGACAGGAACCCATAAACTTCAAATCTCGGATCCGCGACCTACCCTTTGGGTAAGGGGTTGCCCATGCATAAAAGTACTCCATGCATATTTGTGTATATATCTTAAATAATAGGTATATATTTTGATTGGTACCCTAGATTCAAATCTTAGGCAATTGCATTGGTGGATGCAGGGGGCACAACTTGACTTTTAATGCCTGGATTCGATTTCAACTCCAACATTTGCTCAAATTTAGTGCTCCCACTACTTTCAAACCCTGGGTTCGCCTTTGCTCCGGCTAGGGGAGGCAAACGGACGGGTCGGATCGGATATGAGCGGGTCAAAATAGATAATTTAAAAAACCGGATAAATTACCGACCCGATCCGTATTTGAGGCCGATAAAAACGGGTTTATTCGGCGGATAATATGGATCCATATTATCCATGGCTTCTTAAATATGATCATTTCCCATCCCAAGTAATGTTATGAACTTTCACTCCCTATCTATACTAGAACCTCGAGCCTTTCGGTCCGAAGCCGATAGGAAGTGAAAGTCGCTGAGGTAAGTTCCGATAGAGCTAGGTTCCGGGTCCTTGTCTTCCAAACTTGAGAAACTCCAATCGAGGCTTTACAAATGTAAAAATTAAATACATTAGTTAAACATTTGGTTAACCATTTTCTAAGCGGATAATATGGTTCTTTATCCATATTCGACCCCAAGAGGTTGCTCTGATGGTAAGAGCCCTCCACTTCCAACCAACACTTCCGATCAAGAGGTTGTGAGTTCGAGTTACCCCAAGAGCAAGGTGGGGAGTTCTTGGAGGGAAGGATGCCGAGTTTCTATTGGAAACAGCCTCTCTACACTGGGTTGTTGTTGTTGTTATCCATATTCGACCCGTTTTAAAATAGTTCATTATCCAACTCACTTTTTGACGAATAATGAGTGGATAACTATCTTTCTTTTTTACCATTTTGCCGCCTCTAACTCCGACCTAAATTGCCATAGTAAGTAATAATAATACTATCGAAATTCAAAGGGAAAAATATTGCAATACCTTGAATTGGGCGCCAAATGTCTCACAATATAATTCTCTTTCGGCAAAATCTGGGAAACAGGTGCCTCAAGAGCCTTGGAAGGATTATCCAAATTCTCGTTTCTACAAAAAAAGTAAATCACATCCACCATACAAATCTTTCCAACACAATGGCACTCATAATTACGACCTTCTAGAACCTTCTTCGAATGGTCACAGCTCCACACGCTCACGTGAGCCTCGCCGGACTTTTTCAACACCACTAACGCCTCCGCTACGGTGGCTGCCGCCGGTAATGGCCTTAACGCCGGCTTCCCTACGCACAAATCTGACACATTCCGGTTCAGAAAATTAACCGCCATGCAATGATGAGAAAATCAAACGGATTTGAATTTTTCTTTAAATAGTAATTCGAAGAAGATAAAGAAGAATATTATATAATACGGTTGATTTTATATGGATACAGAGATAGCGGAAAAAATTTCCGGGACCGCCGTACACGGAAGACCCCGGTGGTGATTTTTAGAAATGATGAATAGAGAAGCAGATTAGAGTAAAAAATTCCTGATATATATATACTAGTGATTTTATTAATGGTAATTACTGGTGAGTGGTGATCCATTTTTTCTTTTTTGATTACCTATTCTCCACACATTTTTCTCCCTTTTTTTTTCTTTTACTAGTATGATATTTGGGTTGTGGATTCAGAATATGCAAATTGTTTCTTAAATAGAAATTTTACCTCATAATTATTTTAAAATATTATTTTTTATAGCTATCTCTAATATTTATAGCAAAATAAGTATCTATGGTATATAAGCATGAAATAAGGCATTAAATATACATGCGCATACAGCTGGATTGCCCTAATTTAGCTGAATTGCCCTGATTTTAAGCGCTTTTTGTTATTATATTCGTGAATACATGGCGCGTTTTGTTGTTTTATTAATAAATACAACAGCGCGAATATACCAAATACACTACCGTAACAACTGAATAGTAGCTATAGAAAGTAATTTTATATATGATAATTATAGAAAGTTAATAGCTAAAACAATACTGATTTCTAAATATTCCTCTTTGTTAATCGACATTTCAAAAATGTCTAGGTGTGTTTGATATAACATAAGTTATTTTTCAAAAATATACTTCGAGAAAATGACTTATTCCTATTATTTGTGAAAAATATTTTCCTAAAATTAATTAATAATTGGTTGGAAAGTAAAATGTGTGTTCAAATATATTCACTCCTAGAAATAATATATTCTCATATTTTATATATAATTGATGTATACTTATTGTATATTTAACTAGCGATTGTAATTATTTTTGGCGGATCTGCTTGCAGGGATGAGTTCAAATGTCTAGTAAACTAATATATATGAAAAATACTGTTCTACTTTTGTTACAAAAGGATCTATCTTCATATGCAATTAAGTAACAATTCAACTAAAAGGTTACTATCTCACATCTGAAATACATGTTCAATCTTTTCCATTCCCTTTTCTCGATACCACTTTCAACTTCCAAAATATTCACCTAAAAAAGGATAAATTAAACAGACCAGTGCAGTAAATATTTTAATTTGGGAACGTTAGAGGATAGAATCTGTAGTTGAACTCTGAACAAACAGTTCTGAAAACAATAAACAAAGGGAAACTGAAACCTATTTTCCATAAATTGGATGATAGCATTTGTTATCTGTGTGAAACTTCGAACTTGCATATATACATTCTTTGGCTTGAACTTCCATATCTGTGTGAAACTGAAAACTGCTTGCAAAGTCCTGAGTAATGTCTGGATTTGGCCGCCCTCGGCAGGGTTGGAACCCGTGACATGCACCTAACCCACACGTCAGCTCTTCTAATTTGAAGTTACTCATGGAGATATTCATACACAGAGAAATCATCGTAAAGCAGAGACCCGTTTACATAGTGGAGCATGTAATAGCAAAGGTCACAAAAGTAGCAAGGGTTTTCAGCAGCCCATTTATCATCAACTGTCACCTTAACCGCTTTAAAAATCTTGCAAACAGAGCATTTCTGGAACCGCAACTTCGGCTGAAAGGTGATCAATGGATAAGCGGCTCGGTTCTGTACGTCCTCTGGATGTATCAACCTCATGTCTCTTATTACAACTTGATGCTTGCAATCCCCCTTATACAAGGCAAAACAGACACAAAGCCGTCAAGTAACATCTATATATATAGTGTAGTTCATGCTAACATGAATGAGTTTAACGGTGAAAAAGATATTTACCAAATCAAGTCAGTTTAAGGTAGTTACAGAAAGATCTCAATGACAGATATTACTTGGTAACTTGATAAAAGTGCTAACTAATCTAAATCCAGTGTATAAAATTAAAATGCAACATTAAGTAATAGAGGACCTAAATTAGACCAGACAAAGAATAATTAATAAGAACTGCTCCCATTAATACAACTACAAATTCCTACCAAAGAAGTAAGAAATATACAACCATAAATTCTTTCTTTAGACCACATAAACAAATAACCACTAAACATTAATTTGAATTAAAAATGAACAATTCCCCTGAGCAACAGAAAAACAAAATACAACAAGAAGAAACCCAATGTAATCCCACAAGTGGGGGAAAAAACAAAATACATTGAAAAAGAAATATTACCTGGTGACAATAAAGATATCCAGCACCAAGTCGAAATCTTAAGTCACAGAAACGAGTTACTTGCATTTTAGCGGTCTTGAAATGGGGCAACTGTGGTCCAATTTTACTGCCTAAAAGTGCCTTTTGTTTCTGTGGCAGTTCACCAGAGGCGATAGATTCCCATTTTTCCAGCGCCTCACTCTTAGAATCTTGAAGCCAATTAAGTATTGGCTTACTATAATCTACAGCAGCAGGATGCCTAAAATCATTGCAAAAGACATCCTATGGAAAAATTTTAGGTTGGTGATAAGAAAATAGCAAGGAACAGAAGAAAATGATATATATCATTAGAAAATAAAATTGGCCAGAAAAGTAACCTCCACAAGGAAATAGCCCGAAGGATCATTCTGGCCTGTCTTCTTCATTATCTCATCGGTTATACAATATATCTTGTCTCTCATTTCCGTCAAAAATTGTCGCCCAAGGACCAGAAATTCTTGAGTCTACAGATATATATCATCAGAGTCAGTTGTAACAATCGGATAGATTGTAAAGTTGTTACCAGAAAAAAACAGTACCAATAGGAAGATCTTTGATCATCTCAACAAGGTTAACTATGTTGTTTCAATACTATGGCAGCCGGACGGAATAGCTAAAAGATGCAAAATGTATAATAGATTGATCAAAACATACACAGCAGCAAAATAATGGGGATGCTGGACAGTGCATTTGACATTGTTTAAACTCCCATCACTCGAGGAATAAAGTCCTCTGATACCAGATTGAAACAAGAACAACAAAAAAGTGGGTGCGGAGAACACCCAAGTGATTACCTTCATGAATCCAAACACACACAACAGTTTTTTTCCAACAGGTTGCAAAGACTGAAGCATGAATGGGAGGTTGTATTTGAATTTACTTATTTCAGTTGAAAATTTAAAAGTGATAAGCCCATGAATAAGCTATAACCTAGCAGAAACAACAACAACAACAACCCAGTATAATCCCACAAGTGGGGTCTGGGGAGGGTAGTGTGTACGCAGACCTCACCCCTAAACCCCTACCACCTTAGGGTAGAGAGGCTGTTTCCAATAGACCCTTGGCATCCTTCCCTCCAAGAACTCCCTACCTTGCTCTTGGGGTGACTCGAACTCACAACCTCTTGGTTGGAAGTGGAGGGTGCTTACCATCAGAGCAACCCACCTTGTCTAACTTAGTAGAAAAGCCTTCTATTTTATCACCCAGAGAAGGTCTCAAACATACTGTTGCAAGTTGCAACAGAGAGAGCAACAAAGAGCATCTTGATAGTTAATAATTTATAACTTCATATCATCAGCAGTTCAGAGATAGCAACAAAGAGCATGTTCATACTTTTACCCATGTCCTTTTGTAATGATAAACCTCAATACAGAGAACAATTTCTGGAAAATGCACTGCAATATGTCCATGAGCATTTGCTGCCCTCACCTGCCATAAACCAAAAACAAGCATGAAAATCAATAAACCATCATTGGTTTAGATCTAAGATCACAGAAAGACTAAACTATCAAAAGTGTTATGTACATGTAATTCAGATTACAACTGCAATAAATTTACTTCAGTTTCTATAAAAAGTGATACTAGAAAGGTCAGGATGCCGTTGCATAGATTTACTGTGGATTTACAATGTATGTAAGTACAATGATATGGGTGAATACTTACCCGCACCGGGTGTTTACACCGAACCAATTAAACTTATTATTGTTAGCTAAAATAATAAATTACATGCATTAATTAACCATGATTAAGTGATAGAACTCTATGTGTAAACAAATGTCATGCTTCTGTTGGTTTGGTGTAAACACCCAGTGCGTGTATGTTTTTACCCGATGATCTTTGCTTACATAAAATTCAAAAGGTTTATGTTTAGGTAATATAGTTGTTCTTTAGGTAATAAGGACTGTTTAATATGAATATTAAGACAGTGCAAACATGCAGATTACTACTTATTTAACAAATGTCAAAAATACGGCATTCATTAAGAGAAGCATTGATTACCACATTCTGCAAGGTGGCAAGCCATTTGAGGTGGGAATTGTTAGTTGACGGGAGTACAGTGATGATTTCAGGTATAGTGAATGAGCCGCTGCATAGTTGGGCACAGAGAAGGATGAGAAGACGGAAGATTTTTTTTTTTTTTTGGTCTGCTTCTCCTGAGACGAGTTGATAAAGGGCCTACTGGCGAAACTATAATATTAAAGGTAATTTGTCTTCCTATTTGTTCCTCTAAGTTTCTGAATAATTTTAATGAAGATGTTGTTCTCATAGAGGAAGGTAAATTACCTTTAAGATTATAGTTTCGCCTTTAGGCACGAGTTGCTGATGATGATAGCTTACAGATTATTGAAACAACTGAGAGATGCCAAGTATGGTAGGAAGGACAAATCGGCTCCTTGTTCAGTTCATTCTTCTGCAAAGGGGGAAGTCTGGTGCACAGCACAATCAGCAATTTATGGAATCCAGTCAGTTGGTAAAGTTGAAACGGGGGAATGGTAATAATACCCAATTTGTCTGCTTCTCCTGAGACGAGTTGCTAAAGAGCCTACTGGCGAAACTATAATGTTAAAGGTAATTTGTCTTCCTATTTGTTCCTCTAAGTTTCTGAATAATTTTAATGAAGATGGCGTTCTCATATAGGAAGGCAAATTACCTTTAACATTATAGTTTTACCTTTAGGCACGAGTTGCTGATGATGATAGCAACAGATTATTGAGACAGCTGAGAGATGCCAAGTATGGTGGGAAGGACATGTCGGCTCCTTGTTCAGTTATTCTTCTGCAAAGGGGGGAGTCTGGTGCAGAATCAGTAATTTATGGAACGAATACAGTCAGTTGGTAAAGTTGAAACTGGGGAATGGTAATAATACCCAATTTTGGTCTGATATATGGTTGGGAAGTGGAAGTTTTAGCTCAAAAATCACTGTTTTGTATAGCTGCTCCACAAACAAAAATGGAATGGTATCAGACTTTTACTCGAATACTGGTTGGCAGCTGATCTTCAGGAGGGGTCTTAATGTCTGGGAAGTTGATGAATTTGCTCCACTGATGCAGCTACTGAACATGGTTAGATTGGAAGACAACAAGAAAGACCATTGATCTGGGCAGCAACCAAAGATGGTACTTTCACAGTCAGGAGTTGTTACAGTCTGCTACAAAAACAACAGGGGCTTTATCAATCAGATTAGCCATGGAAAGCAATATGGAAATCAAAAGCACCTGCTAAAGTAGTTTGTTTTGGTTGGGTTGCAGTAAAGGGAGCTTGTTTAACTCAGGAGAACTTGCAGAAGAGAGGAACTATTCTATGTAACAGGCGTTACATGTGTGAAGAAGAAGCAGAAACAGTCAGTCAACTAGTCATTCATTGCAAAGTGCCAAGACAGTGTTGGGAGCTCTTAAACATGTATGATGTCAAGTGGGTGATGCCCTCCAATGTCAGGAGTAGATTGGAGACTTGGCAAAACCAAAAAATAGCAAAATGTCAACAGATATTATGGAGAACAATTCCTCTGTGGGTGCTCTGAGACAATATGGTTGGATAGGAAAAAAGATTTGCACTGAAGGGGAAAGGCAGCATGTTTCCAGGATTAAAAATAGTTGTTTCTCAAAATTTATTTTTTGGGTGTAAGAAGTATGCTATGGAAAATATGGAACAGTATATGGTTGTTTTAGTAAAGTTAGGAGGAATGTAATTTCCATGTTGTGGTAGCTGCTGGTTGTTTGTAATTTTGTACCATCTTGGTACCTTTTGTTAATAAAATTTTAACTTATCAAAAAAGAACAAAAGTAGACACAAGGTATCAGATGTTGCTCCAATTACACTTGTGTGTGTCCTATGGAGAGGGGTAAGAATACCTTTGACACTACAGAGACTGACTTTGTACAAATGAGGAATATCCTCTTCTAGTTTTGTTTTGGTGCACTCATGAGGTTCCAGTCTGTATAGAACATTTGGTGATAAGGGAATCATACTTTTGTGAAAGCTCTCTACTTTTTGGTATACATCTTATATAAGAAACTCATTGTTAACAAAATCATATTACAATAAAAATAATATAAAAAGATTTGCTAATTAGTACTACACTTCTAAATCCAATTAGTAACTAATTCCCTTTGTTTCAATTTAGATGACATACTTCGCTCATGGATAGTCAGTTTGACTAAACTTTGAAGCTAAATTGGATTAGTTCAAGTCAATATTTTAAAATTAAAATTTAGATAATCACAAACTATACGAGAAATACTACAGTATAAGTCACAATTTTTCTTTTGTCAATATGATTAAAAAAATATTTTTTAAAATGTGTCATCTAAATTGAAACGGAGGGAGTATATTCTTAAAATCAATCTCTTTAATTGTTATTTTCATAAACACCTTAGGCACTTAAGTGGATACTCTGTAAGAGAGCATTTGCATGGATGGAAAATGAGGTTGCAAAGTTGTATATCCCATTATCCATATCCTCTCAAGTATATAGCAAGAATGTACTCTTCTAAAACCTATTCAAATAAATAAATTCAAAAGGAGTTCTGAAAGTAAAATTTTAAATTGAGATGATTGACGGACCTTTGTTTGACACTCAATAGTAATCCATCTTCATAGATGTTCTTCTTGAAGCTATTGATTATCAAATAAATTTGACCAGTTCCTTAATTTTAATGGTTAGTAGTTCGAAGTAGATCTGATATACCAATCTAATCAAGCAATGGAAGAAGCAGTTTTCCTTGCAAATACATAAAATACAAATTTCCAGTAAAATTAATAAGAGGTATAATTCATTAAACCCCCTACCTCGATCAAATCCATACCCACAAAAATGACAACATAGAAAAGGTGCTCTCCGAGCAAAGAACAACTATCTAGTCCATAAAAAGGATTTTTCACAACTATCCACCGCGGAGATTATATGGTGGGGGGAAACTGTTCAATTATCTCTCTTAATAGACCAGAAGACCTTCCTTCAAATACAGGCAAAAGATACAAGTCATTAAATTTTTTAAACAGCCTAAACAAGTTTTAAACTAAATTTAGTCTCGCTCCAGAACTTTTAAATTCTAGACTCATCTAAAACCCAGGTCATACAGTAGATAAGAATCAAGGTCTTAGGAAGTCATTCTAAACTAACCTTTGTTCCCGAACTTATTGACTTGAGTGATGTCATTCTCCCACTCTTACTGGAAGATGTTGAAGCAGAGTGGCTGCTGCCGCAACTACCACTGAACCAATATAAAAAATATAGCTAAGATGGAGAACACAAAAGGACACAAGATATGAAAATATAAACAACGGATATAACAGGCTGGTTTAGTCATAAATAAAAACATATCAACTAAAGATGATGATCTGTACTTGAAAGAATGCAATCTTGCTGCTGCTTTCTCTTCCTCTTGTTTTTCTTTAATTTTTGCAAGTTGTTCCACCTTCAGAACATAGTCTTCCTACAAAATGCAAGAATATGAATTCATATTTTTTTTAAATACTTAAATTGAAACAGTGAGGACAAAGAAAATGGGGAAATAATGCGCAAACACAATGTTGATGAGCAAAAATATATAAGATGTGACTAAATGAACTGGCAGCTTTTACAAGCCAAATTCTGTTCGTCGTTTACTTTTTTCCTCCATACTTTTATCTTGCTCAAATATTACCTTCTCTTTTTCAAAAAGGTATTGCTACGCTTTTGATCAGATCTCTCATTTTCAACCAGTTGGAATATGTGCAACTAGGACTAATAGGATAAACAGTAGATTTCTTTGTGTTTTGGAGGCCTTTTCCAATGATTAGCTGGAGGAGCTTCCGTTCATGATTCAACACTTCTGAAGTAAGTATTATTAAGATTTCAGTTTTCATACTACCACTTCTTTACGATCTATGACAAACGCCTATAGGTCTAATTTGGAAAGTAAATTCTTAAGAGATTAAAAGGGAAAAAATAAGAACACTTAATTTACTCCGATACACCTTAACTAGATCATCAATACGAAGAGAAAAAAATGCAAGATTACCCATTCGAGTGATCTAATAGTGCCAGCTGTGGCATACTATACCTATACAGAACTCTCGACCATATCCATGATAGAATAGGACACTAACATTATTTTTAGTAGGTAAACAGAAACTCAAATCACTAAGAACCAATCAAAGACTTAATACAACAGAAAATAGAATACTAAAACAGATGTATAACAGAAACTCTCACTAGCATACATCAACAGCATTCTTCCGATGAACATTCTTCCCCCGCTTCCTCTTGTTGGACTTACGTTTATCTGAACCTTTGTTGTCGCGGGCGACATTGTCCGAGGGATCTTGAATAGTAGAAGAGGCCACTTCTCTTTCTGACCTTTCAAATGAAGCAAGTTCAGTAACCGACGTCCCGTTATCTGTTCTTCTGTTTTTAGTAAAAACAGATGATGAAAAATATAGGATTAAGGCAAATGAGTGTGGAACACCTGCAGAACAGCAAACAAGCACAACTGGATGGATAGATGAACATTGAAAAACAGTTTTATCAGGTTTAATTGGTGGTGGAACTACCATTTTGACATCAAGAGATAACTTGAAGATATAACTGTTCTTGTGGAAAACCTGTCAATGACACTAATACATAGAATGTCAAAAGCAGAAAGAATAATTTTCCATCCCCTTTTCTATAGATATATACACATGCAAGAATAATTTTTAAATATCAACATGCTCATTAAATAGTACTTAGCAAAGCACGGCAATCTAGTTCTTACACAACTTGCTACTCCCTTTTTTATTCCTTAATTTATTTCTTTAATAAAAAAATATTCAATCTTGAAAGTTGTTTAACTTGCTTTGCTATTAAAATAGCATAAGATTTGCACATGCATAGCCCCACCGGGAACAAAAGGAAACTAAGATTCCAAGCTAATCGTCATGTACCAAGAGCCACATAATTGGAATTGGACACTTCATAAAATTATTGATACATCATCTAATGCAAAGAGGAAAAAAAAAGACTGCCAAAAATAAGTAAATGGGTCTTGGTCTAGAATTCATTTCAACCTTGTATCAAGGTGCTCTGTCAAAGTTTGTGAAGATTCTTTGGTCAGCTCATCGTCCTGTCATCATCACATGAAGATCTGGTAAACAAACTGGCCATTTATTTTCTTTTGAACATGAAACTTTGTAAACTGAAATTTTTTCTAATTAGTGAGGACTTGTAAGCTAACTGTTAGAATGGCTTCCTACAATCAAAAAGAATGTTACTGTACCTTAAATGCTTCTTCAAAGGCCTGAGCCACCAATTCCTCTTCACTAAAAGTTTTAAGATCCTCAACTCTACAAGGCAATCAATGACAAGAGTCAGATAATTCTACAAAAATTCCGAGTAGACCGGTCAGAACCTATGAAACAAGCCATATAGAAATCCATCTTAACGAAGTTTGAATTTGAAAAGTAAATGTAATAACTACCTAAGTGCTACTATTTTTTTTTTGGATAAGTACCACTGCAGTTATTTTGGTAGTAGGGAGTAGATATGGGATTAAAAACATAATCAATTTTGATATTCATTAAAGTACATCCACTAAATTAAAGTGAAAAGAAAAAAAATAATTATCAGCTGAAAAATAAAACCGATTGCAAGTTATCAGCTGCCACAAATAACTTAAAGATGAAAAAGAATTCAAAAACAACCTACTAACAAGGGGTTATTCATAAATATAAACCATCTCAAAACCACTCTAAACGTAATAGATGCTATGAGACCATCCTCTCAATCAAAGTTACTTAATGATATCTACTGTCTGAATAAGAAACTTGGGAGCAGAGCGCAATATTCTAAAACCCAAACTTTGAAAAGGGAAAAGAATCTGTCTGTGCAATGAAAACCCAAAGACTCACAAACAAAGAGCTGATCTCGACAAAAGCTAGAGAAATCCCTCAAAATATTTCCAGGAAATCCTGTTTCAATTTTTATTCCCACAACACAACAACAACAACAACAGCAACAACCCAGTATAATCCCACCTGGGGAGGGTAGTGTGTACGCAAGCCTTACCCCTACCCAGTGGGTAGAGAGCCTGTTTCCGATAGACCCTCTGCTCCCACATCCATGACATAGTTACCATAAAACTTGCAGTATTGCATTTCAAAATAAATTAATCACCATAGTTTAAGGTATGCAAGAGAAGTAAGTGGCAGGTACATATGATACATTTTAGTTTTCTTTCCTTTTCTAGTATCAAAGAGGAGCAAAGAAAGATGCACTTACGATATCTCATCATCAAACATTTCAAGTGAATCAACGGACAACTCTGCCTTGAGCCGCTGCATAACAGAATAAGATACTTAGAATACTGACCATAATCAAGGTATCAGAAATGATGAAATATGTAATAAACCTTTTATCTTCTTTCTTTCATGTTTAATTTTTGTTTATTCAAGGTCTAGGGGAGCTCTACTTACAAACTCATGACAGAAGTATGTCTTCATATGAACCTGGAATCTATAAAAGGTAGACAAGCTTCAAAGTAAACATCACAATGAGTGTCGTAATCTAAATGTGAACAACTTCATACCTCAAGTTCACGGAAGATGCTGACCTCAAAGTCAGCAACCTTGGTGAGTGGACCAACCATGTCGGAAATATAAATAGGGCCACCACGAGGAATGGAAACATAGTGTTCATCTGCTGAAGCCTCAGGGTCCGACATCAAAGAGTCCATTTAACAGTTGAGAGCTGAAAAAGGATAAGAGAAACAACAGTTAAGGGTGGTAATCTTTGATCATGACATCCTATGCGATTTTTGTCCAAGAATAAAGAAAAGAGAATGACATACAAATAATCACGCAATTTAGGCATAAATACACATTGTCACACCTCCTTTTTCCCGAGGAATAGGGAGTTTTTCCAATTAAAGTGACATTATTCGAAATGGGATAATTTATTTAATCAGGGTCGCCACTTGGAATAATTTATGGTGTCCCAAGTCACCGGTTTATTTTAAATCCCAAATCGAGGAAATTTGACTCTATTTTTGGTCCGCGAACACAGAAGACCGGGTAAGGAATTCTGTTAACTCGGGAGAAGGTGTAAGGCACTCCCGAGTTCTTTGGTTTTAGCACGGTCGCTTAACTATTAATAATTGGCCTAATTATCTGACTTATTATATGTTTTAGAACCTTTTATGTGTTAACGCGTCTATGCCGCTTTTAGTTATTTTAAAATAATTATGGAATTTATTTAAACAAGTCACAATGTCGCGCACTTGTTATTTTATACACATCGCAAATCACGCCAAGTGAAACATACCCAGGGTTCACAATATGTTTATTTTAATTATTTGAAGTCGTGGTCAAGTCGCATGAAACGCGCACTCGAATTGGGGTTCACGTATCATGACTATGCCACGGGAACTGTACCCATTGTCATGATGATTTATTTATTAATCGCGTCTAAAGCAAACTACGATGTTCATGAAATGTTTAATCCTAAATTTGAGGTCATAGTGCAGTTGGTGGTTAAAAAAAGGTATTATGGGTCGTGTTTGATTTTTAACATTCACGTAAACTTCCCATAGCAAAAGGTTAAGAAACGCTCATCCAGCAGAGCACACACGATCTTCTTCATCTTTCTCTGTTGCCTCACTGTAGCCATGTAAGGATCCTTCATCATCCCATCCATTAACCCCCTAAGATACCTCAAAACAACCTGAAAATTACCACACACAAAAAAACAGCTCCAAACCCAGCAAAATCAGCCAGGAAACCAGCCTTCAACCACTTTCCAAACACAACTGTTTCAGCAAAAATAAGTAGCTGAAATGTCACCTTTCTTCCATCAAAAAACAGCCCCAGAATCGACCCGAAATAAGCCAAAAAACAGCTTTGTTTTCAGCATAAAATACACCCAAAATGCAGGGAAACAACAGCTGAAAAGTGCTGCAAACAACACCATGAAACAACACCAAAATAACACTAAAATTCAGCCAAAGAACTCCACAAAAACAGGTTGAAAATCTGCCCGACCACACCTCAAAACAGCCCTTCCGAAATATACTCAACTGTAGCGTTCAACATTTGGAAATTCAAAAATAAACACGGATTCCGTATTATCAAACAAAATGCGATTTATATACCATTGACCAATAAACTGATACAACCTAGGGAGAACCACACCCCAAAAGCTAGATATTAAGGTGGGAGAGCCCAAGGCTATATAAACCCCACATCAGCATATTCAAACGAAATTCAAAACGAGTTGAAACAAGCAACTTCGGCAGAACAACAGCAAGCAATCAGTTGTCAACATTTCAACAAAACATAATACAAGTAAACTGAAAACTGACCTAGCTGAACCGTGACAATACTAATAGATTGGCCAAATAAAGGCGAAATCCCAAACCAAACAGAGTTCAACAACAAAAGCAGCAACTATAAAACCTCAAATATCCTTCGAATATGTATACCAGCTGAGTAAAGATTGAAGTAATTATGAAATCCTCTCTGTTGTTATTATTGTATTCAATTTTTCGTCAAGCTTTTGTGACGACTAGGTTTTTTGAGTGTGAGGGGGGAGGGTCCGGTTGGAGGTGAAGATTGGGCTGGGTCGGATTTTAAGATGGACTGGGGATTTAAACCAAATGGGCCATCCAGAGTTGCCCCAGTCCGGTTTTCCGTGACTTTTAAATCCTAAGCAAATTAAATAAAATCCTAACTTAATCTACCTTGCAAAATTAACTTTATGTTATAAATAGTAATATTTTATTTATGGTGAATGTCTATATTCTATAGAGATTCTAAGGTTTGTTACTTGGTGGCTAAGTCATTTTTCCCCTATAAATAGAGGGGTTCTATTCCATTGTAATTGATCCCATAATTCAATAAGAATTTTCTCTCCTTTTCTCTACAATACTCTTTTTCTCCTTATATTGTTTTATAACACGTTATCAGCACGAGACTCTACCCAATTGAGTAGAAGCTTTGGGATCTAGCATAATGATTGTCAATTTTTCCGATGGACTTCCTTCATGATTAAATTCTGGATCTAAGGTAAGTATTTTACTTTATTTTTCTCTTTTAAATTCTTGAAATTTTATAATTTTATTTTAAATACAAACAAAGATAATAAACTTTGATTATAACTCTAATAGAGTTTGCAAGAAATTATAACCACCTTAAGTGGTAAAATTTCTATGTCTTGCCTTGACCAGATTCATGTATGATTGTAGGCAAAGAAGTGGAAACACGTCCCATTTAATTTGCTTCATTCTCATTCCCCTTAAGAGAGTGATAGCAATATGTGATAAGTCTGAAAGAATGAAAAATTATTACCGTGAAGGTATCAATGATGTGGACATGGCAATAGACGAAATTATAATCGTCATATTTGTGATAATGAAAATAATAAGAATTCTCAAAATAATCTTTCACTCTTTGAAAGTAATATTTATCATCGATATGACATGAGATTTTGTAAAGCGCATTAGATTATTATGGTCCATTCATGATGTGAATGTGACAACATCTGATTTATGAATACATATCCATTCTTGGAAGAATATGAACGTGCTAGTGGTAGTGGATATACCACACTCACCTCTAAAAGGAGGTTTGAGATGAAATAAGAAAATAATTTCATTATTATGGCATGAATGGTCATTGATCACATGCCTATTGTGATTATGCCAAAATATTATGGCAATGTGATTATTACAGGGCAACAGTAATAGAAGTAACCTATCTTCCCTATGATGATATTGACGATGACCATAATTGTATAACTTTCTCCTTGAGCGAGATTTCAACATATGGATGATGATGAATATATGATAGTACAAAATTAATTGAAAATTCTAGAAGAGCCAAATATACTACTTTGGAGAAGTAAAATTGATTATCGATGAGGTATTGTGTTGTAGTAAGTCTCAAAGAAACTTATTTAGTTTCTAAAGTATTCGCGAAAGCGATTGGTTATACTGAGACTATAAATAAATGAATGATTTAATATCTTCTATTACTACAACTTGTAGCGGGGTAATATGTATGTGAAAAGTTACCCGCTTTATTCTCCAGTTTGTACTACATAAATAAAAGAATGCCAAAATAAACTTGGAGTTTATTGATAATTGCACACGTCATGGTATAAACCTAAAGTTTATCAATATTGATAATTTATCCAGTTGGCATAATTTGTTTAGTCATGTTAATTTAAGTATGATGTGCAAAAATAAAAAAGAATTCACATGGATAAAAATATTAAAGAACAAGAAAGTTCTTTACGAATTCTCTTATTTTGCTTGTTCTCGCGATTATTGTACCAACTAAAATCGGGATTGAATCTCTTGAATTCTGGAATTTATCATAGGTGAATATGAGCTCATCCACCTGCCATGTATACAACATAAGATGCATCTATGAGATGGTTACATGTGCGATTATTATTAACCTGCAACTTGATGTTGCGAGGTACCTTGCTCAATAATTTAATTTAGAGCATAATTTTCATATTTTCTATTCAAGATAGCTCATCTTGATAAGTTGGTTTAGCAAAATGATTTATTGAGTGCCTCCACTTAATATCTAAACTATTATTTATGAGAACAGAGCTATTTATATCGGGTTGATATACATTATATATGAAAGTATATTACATGATCCCCTCACAAGTGGTTCAGGGTCAGGAACCAAATAATTCCATCTTATTATTATTGATATGCAGTGTATATTTCAATTAACATCATAATGCACAAAGATGAGTTTCCCAAATTGAGGAAGAAAGTTAGTTTTTCTAACATGGGGGGAGACAAGATAAACAGTTGAGAAAACGTTACGTGTAATGAATTATCATGTGTACATCTAGATCCTCGAATAAAATAATATGAACTTGAATTTCATAAAAGGATAATTCATTTGCAATATATTGTAAAGCATACCATACGCATTGTTGACCCAAAGAAAGTAACTATATTCTCACTGCAAATGCTTTTATTAGAATAAGTCCTAGAAGGACAAAGTTTATGGTACACTTAAAGCATATGGACAAATCGGTTTCAAATAAAAAATTTGGTAAATAAGATGAGCAAATGATTAAAATGATTATAATAAGGAGGCAAGTGATCTAGAATATCACATGACATAACACTTCATAAAACCTCAGGAGAAGTTCAGGTACCTGAAATGAATGACGAGATCTCTATTTTATGTCTTTATGAAAAAATATTAGAACCGATATAAAATGTTCGTCGACGACATCATATATATATATATATATATATA
>ML287326.1:0-28806 GCA_005239495.1 Nicotiana undulata
TGATTGATTATATTATAGGATCGGGCCGTACGCCACGACAGAGTGATGATTGATTATATTATGTGATCGGGTCGTACACCACGACAGAGTGATGATTGATTATATTATGGGATCGGCCCGTACACCACGTCGAGATTGATACTACCAGGGTGGGATCGAGTCGTACGCCATAACGAGATTAAAGACTACCAGGGTGGGATCGGGCCGTACGCCACGGCGAGATTGAGACTACCAGGGTGGGATCGGGCCGTACGCCACGACGAGATTTAGACTACCAGGGTGGGCTTGGGCTGTACGCCACGACGGATATCAAACTTGTTTGATTTGAGATTGTTATTTGATGCTGGATATTGATGTACTTGATTATTTGTTTTGCATGCCTACAATTTTCTTTACATCCTGCTTACCTTACGACCGTTGGACCTTAGTGAGTATCGAGTCGACCTCTCATCACTACTTCTTCGAGATTAGACGGGATACTCACTGGGTACATATTTATATATATGTACTCATGTTTCACTTTCTTTCCTTTTCTGTATTTGATTGTACAGGTCCGGAGGCTGGTCCATCTGATTTTCAGGGCGGTGCCAGATATTGATAGCGTGGTCATACTTCATGGTGAGCTGCTTTCCTGGCGACATCCTAGCAGCACCCTGGAGTTTCTTTTCTTATGCTCTCTGTCTATTTTATTCAGGCTGAGACCCTGTATATGTTGTAGTCATTGTATATTCAGTAGTTGCCCATGACACTCGTGACACTAGTTCCTGGCACACACGCGGTATATTTGTTTTTGGGGGTTTTGGGATGTATATCTAGGTGTATGTTTTATTTCGGCCTTGTATCTACTATGATTTTACCTTCACTCAAGGCTAGTATCATGTTAGTTGTTATAAACTGGTAATCATTGACTTGTTTGATCCAATGGGAAGGGTATCACTTAGTGAAAGTTATATCGGCTTGCCTAACCGCGTTGTTGGGCGCCATCGCGACCTAAATTAGGATTTGGGTCGTGACAATTCACAAACACACTCATACACAAACATTGCTCTCATCTTCTCGCTACTTGTGCTTACTATATTGTCTAGCATGCTGAAAGCCAAGGCTAGGCCACTGAATCCTGCATACTTTCACCTTCTGTTTGCTTCTTTTAACTGGTATGTTTCTATTCTTAATGTCATTTATCATTCTATAAAGCTTGAACCTATGTGCTCTCTCATCTGTTGCTTTACTTCTGATTGAATCCATGCCTCTTCTATACTAGTCTAACTACTTATGTATTTAGCTTTGTGTCTGCCCTGTTTATTGCTCTAATCAACATGTTTACTCATGTTTAAGTTTCACTCTTTCTTATGTATTGCTTTAATCAACATGTTTACTTCTGTTTGAGTTTCAATCCTTCCTGCTTACTACTTTAAACTAGCATGTTTACTTTGTGTCTAAGACTCTTGTCTTTCCTGCCCTGTAACTTCAGTTAGTATAGCTATTTTTGTGTAATTGAATTGGTATCTTCCTTGATCTCAACCAACATGATTACTTCTGTGTTACTGCTTTAACCAACATAATTACCTCTGTATTTAGGTCTATGTCTCACTGCTTTTAATCAACATGTTTACTGTTGTGCTTAAATTCTGTGTCTCTTGTCCCTTGCCTTAATTCAGTATGCTTACTTCTATAATTATGTATGGTTGTTAGACATAGGTATTTCCTGTTTAAGATCCTAAATCAGTGGGCTCTGTCCTAATGAAATGTTATGGAACCTGGTTGTTGTAAATATCAATCTACCCTTGCCTGCTCTATGTCCTTGTTAATCGATATGCTTTCACTCTCACCCTATTTTATGTGTTCCTATATGTGCCCAACCATGTTCCCTTCTTTGTGAAATTTTTTGTTCTCAGCATGTTATATGTTCACCTAGGGTTAACTAATAAACTAAGTTGAATCTGGAGAATGTGAGTATTTGCTTTGAGACTTTGCGACTATGTTCTGTGTGCTTTTGGTTTGCTGAACCTTTGTTTTCAGAATGTTTCCTAAACTGTTTTCACTTCTAGGATGTTTTCACTTCTAAACTGTTTTCACCTCTGAATTGTTTTCACTTCTGATCTGTTTCACTTCTGAACTGTTTTCTTAAAACTATTTCTACTCTCTCAAGCACTATCTTCCACTCCTACTCTAAGAATATTTGTGATCCTGCCCCTCCAGTGTGAGCACTGCCTAGGAGTCCATGAGACTCCTCCGAACTCTGACACACTGGGTCTGGCCCTTCCACACTGAACAAAAATAGTTTTTCTTTAAAAGGGTCTTG
Source organism: Nicotiana undulata (assembly GCA_005239495.1). NCBI lineage: Eukaryota > Viridiplantae > Streptophyta > Magnoliopsida > Solanales > Solanaceae > Nicotiana > Nicotiana undulata. Next base: position 2,303 of record ML287326.1, read on the forward strand.
GTGTGAGCATTGCCCGGGGTCCCTAAGACCCTTGGGAACTTTGACGCACCAGGATACTCTCTTGGACACTATGAGATATTGGCACTTTGGACTTGGTTAAAGGCCTGGTTCTCCGGGTTTTACTTTTGGGCCTATCCAGGCTCCCTATAGTATAACATTATTTATTCTGTAATTCATTTATCCTTTGGCATGTAATAATAATTCTTGTAAAACAGATATTAGGGATATTAGTAAAGTATGAGGGGCTTCATATATATAATTTGTGGGGAAATCGGGTAGAAATCATGCTCTTAGGACTGTTATGATTATCTACATGCATTAGAAACCATGTCTATAGGATTGTTGTGTGCATTAGAAATCATGTTTATAAGACTCGTTTCACTACTTGTTCTGAACTTCTGATTTCGAATTCTGCATATTCATGTGTGCATAGAAATCCTGTCTCTAGGTTGTCATTAATTCTGCCTAATAACCTTGTTCATAAATTCTCCTATGTGCATTGGAAACCATGTTTTAGGATTTTTATTACACTCGCCTAAGTACCACACCTATGTCTAGATCATATAAAATCAGTTTCTTCAGTAGAAACCATGCATATAAGAAATAAGTATAAAAGCGGTCCCAACACCTATATATCATGCTTATAGAGATAAATATATAAAAATAGTTCTGTAACGTTTATGATTATTATTCAACACCTAGACAACATGCCTATAGGACATAATGAACCAAACTGCCTGCTTAAAATTTTTTATTGGTTTATTATGACTCTGATTGACAACTAGATATCATGTTTATAGGACATCTCTGATCCACGTCTACGCAAGCCTGTAGGACAACTAAAATCTTGCAATTGTAAAATTGTGCTTTGTTAAATTGTTTGTGAACTGCCCAGATTCAGCAAGCCCTTAAATGAGTAGGCAAACTAATTTGGTCTCCACTGCCTCGCTTTAACAAAATGATGCATATATTCTGTTTTCATGCTCACCTAGTTATCCTGCTATAGGACTTTTAAAGTGTTTAAAATACTGTTGTTTGAGACGTGAAATTGCATGCTTATTTGTGGAGGTATATGTGAGCCTTAAATTATTCCTTTATATGACAGTCCTATTTGTTTTGTTTGTCGCTTAGATTTTCTCCTTTTAAGCACCTTAGGAGAGTCTAGAACTGCCTTAATTAGAGGTCCTAAACACCTCCAGGGCCATAAGTAAGGGACGAGTAATGCACGCATAGAGTATGTTTAATTAGAATCGCTTATATAACCACTAAGGGGAGGTTAATTGGGTAGTAAAGGATATGATGACCTGTGTGCTAATGCCTCGCGTAACACCTCTAATTGAGGAAAGCTTACCGGGTATTGCACAGAAGTGATCCTATAGGCTAATAGACCTAGGACCCCTTTATGCCTATTTTTAATCCTTATGTGTTTAAATTGCTCTACTTCCTTAATGACTAATTCACAAAATGAGTTTGGCCGGGACCCACCGTTGAGGACCTCTAAGGGTGCCTAACACCTTCACCTCAAGGTAATTTCGAGCCCTTACCCAATATCTGGTAATGTAAATCGATTTTTATGAGTTATTTGCATTAGGTGCCTTAACGCACCTTAATCCGTTAGGTGGAGACTCTTCAATTTTCATAACCCTTTCCCAAAAGGAAATGAGTTGTCCCAAAGAATGTCAAAACCCGGACTCCGCGAAAGTTGGGGGGCGACAACGGGCGACGAGAGTCTGAGCACCTCCCCCGGCCTGAGAATTGGTTGGTGCGACCTGAATTAAAACCGCCTGAGCAAGGCTAGTGCATACACTCAATATCTGATCCAAAGCCTCCTGAAGGCTTGGAATCACGATTGCCACAACTGGTGCCTGAGCTGGTCCCACCAGCTCAACCACATCTTGTATTTGCTCCTGAGCCGGAGAACTTGGTTGCTCTATAGGTTCTGCTCTAGTTGCTGTATGAGTTGTACCTCGGCCTCTACGATAGCCCCGTCCTCTCACGGCTCTAGCTGGTGGTACTAGTAGCCGTCCGCCCGATCCGGTAGCACATTTCCTAACCATCTGTGAGAGAATACCAGAAAGTAAAATTTTCCTAATGGTTCGGTAGCCTCTCCAAGATAAGTACACACGTATCCGTACCGATCCGCGTGATTCTACTAAACTTGCTCATGACTCGTGGGACCTATGTAATCTAGGCTCTAATACCAACTTGTCACGATCCAAAATCTCACATGTCGTGATGGCGCCTATCACAATACTAGGAAAGCCGACAATCACAAATAACTACACATTTTTAAATTGAAAACATGCTGAAATAAGTTTAACAGCAAAAAATCTCATAAACAATCGATAAGAATAACTGCGACCCAAATACGAAATTCCCAAAATTCGGGTATCACCGAGCGCATGATTTACTACATGACAACCCAATCAAAACTTCTAATACAATTGTTTGAAAAGACAGAACACTGCTAAATAAACTGAAAAGAAGGAGAGTCGAGGTCTGCAAACGCCAAAGTAGCTACCTCAAAAGTCTCAAAGCAGATAATGCTCCAACTCTAGCCACCACCAGGTCCAGATGTACATGGATCTACACATGAATTACAGAGTGTAGTATGAGTACAACATACCCAATGTACTCAATAAGTAACAGGACTAACCTTAGGTTGAGAGCAGTGATGAGGTAGAAAGGTACAGTCCAAATCCAAAGAGTAACAATATGGTATAACAAGGAGATGACAGTAATACTCAAAGAAATCTCAAAATTAGTTTATACATAGTACAAAAATCTAGACATGCTTTCAAATTCGAAATTAAGCTCAATACCGATAAAATGTGCCAAGTATAACTAACATGAGGTATGTTACATCTCTATGCCTACATAAACAAATATGCATGTCAAATGCAATGCATCACAATGATACTCTCATGTACTCAAGCTCTTAGAGTACTCAATCTAACAGTCTCAACTCTCACTCATCACACTCACTCACCCAGCATTGTACAGTACATGCGCTTACTGCTGGTATGTCAGACTCCGGAGGGACGGATCCTGCCCAAGCGCTAATAAATAATACCTACTGCGACGTGCAACCCGATCGCATCATGAATCAATAAAACTTGTTGTGGCGTGCAGCCCGATCCCTTCAATGTCACTCACAATTTGGCTCTCAGACCCTAACTCTGTCATCAATCTCTCCAGCCTCTCGGGCTCAAATATCCTATGCCAATCAGTGCAAACAATGATAACATGATGTAACAACAAAAATGGACGACAGTGATTGAGATATGTTATGCAAATGATGAATGCGAGTGAGTATAAAATTACAATTTAAACCAATAGTTCAACAACATAAATGACCTCGTCCTTATAGTACTACCTAGTGTTTTCGCTTCTGCGGCCAAAAGAATCGCTTCTACAGTACTACTTTTGCTGTTAAAAATTCGCATCTACAAAAGCCACTTAAGGCCCGACCAACCACATTTGTGGTCCCTCGCACGCACTTGTAGGTGCGTTTCTGCACAAAACACTATACTTCTGCGGACTAGCCCTTCAAGTCCTTCTTTCGCTCCTGCGATCACTCTTCGAAATATCCCTCACACCTGCGCTCACAGGATTCCTGCCCAAATATCACACATGCGATGACTCACCTCAAACTTGTGTGACCACACTTGCGGCCAAACCCACCGCGGGTGCGATGACACCTGAATTCGGCTGCTTCAACAATCCTCTAAGTCCAATTTTGATCCTAGTTTCAATCTGATTGACACCTAGGGCCCCCCGGACTCCATCCAAAAATACCAACAAGTCATAAAATACGATACGAACTTAGTCAAGGCATCAAATCACATGAACAACATCAAAAACACGAATCACACCCTAACTCAAGCCTAATAAACTTAATGGATTTCCAACTTCTACAATCGATGCTGAAACCTATCAAACCAACTCTGATTGACCTCAAATTTTGCACACGACATAAATGACACAACAAACGTATTCCAACTTCCAAAACCAAAATTCGAGCTCGGTAACAACAAATTCAACTCTCCGTCAAACTTCTCAACTCTCCAAACTTCAACTTTTCCAAATTTTGCCATTTCAAGCCAAAATCACCAACGGACCTCCAAATCAATATACAGACACACTCCTAAGTCTAAAATCACCATACAGAGCTATTGGAACCATCAAAACTCCATTCAGGAGTCATTTACACATAAGTCAACATCCGGTCCCACTTCCACTGTGGTATTTGAACTGGCTGTAAGGGTCCTGATATCCGACGATCAAGACAATTCCCGTGAAACTCTTTCATTTCATAGAAGTGAATTCTTATTCTTACGAAGCAAATAGCCTTTTGACTATTATAAAAACTTATTTGGAGACCAAGGCGAGGGGTCATCTTCGGCAACCAACCGGTGGAACCGGCCTCCCCGCCGTCCCCCCTGCCCGCACTCCTCTCATGCGGACTCTTATTCGATGTCAATCGCTCAGATTCTTTGCTTAATGAAGGCGCATTAGTCTTAGTAAGAACTAGCAGTAGACTTCTTCCCCCCTTTCTTTTCTACTTTTTCTCTCTCCTTTTGTCATCCTTCTGTCTCCTGTTAGCCACACCAGACCAAGAAAAGCGCCTGCACAAGCAAGCAGATTAGCTCCCTCATTCTCTTATTGTGCCGGCAAGCTTGGAGGTGAACACCCCCCTGTCCTTTATAGTATAGTCGTAAAGGGCTTCTCAGAGAGAGAAATAAATGAATTCCAAATATCTTTGGCAAATCCAAAGAGGGTTTTCCTGTACGTTCATCACAAAATATTTCGAGATCCCAATACACCCAATGCCAGTCAATTGTTGAATAAAATCAACCGAAAGGGAAATTGTTTCGCCCTTTTTTATTTAATTTAATTTAATTACACGGTAGGCGAATACATGAGATATCTTCCTCAAACGGAGGGGAAGGAGGGGCCCCTGCCCTCCATTCTCTCAAGTACCTCTCCGCTTCCTCTGCTTGCTTTCATGTAGTTTATTGCTTAGGTCAATTCTTTCAACTTGGACTTCCAACCATGGGACTAGGTGTCCCAATTCATTTCTAAACATCCCCGGAACCAAACCAACCACCCCGTCAAGTGACATAACAACAAACAAACATAAAATAAGAGATAAATAGGGAACCTGACTACAATACTTAAAATGAGCGGCTAGGTTTTTAAAATAATACATGAACAAGGCTAAATAATAAATACCCAATCATAAAAAAGCATTAGATTAATTACCCATAAGGTTTATGCACTAGGGTTGGGTCACGACCCTAGAGAATATCTAGTTACTCATAATAGAATTGGACGAAAATAAAGGAGAAAAACTAATTAAAGCCATAATACAAAATTAAAATAATAAACTAATGTGCTTTTAACCCAAATTGGTCACAAATTACCAAAAGTAGTAAACTACAATGACTACAGCTCAAACAATTATAAAACATGCCCTAAAAAGTGATTCCCATCTATTTATAGTGGCCCAAAATTAGCTGACAAAAATGCCCTTCGGGAGGTTCGGCTGCCGCACAATTCCATGTGTGGTTCGCACTTTTCTTGGTTTTTCGGGTTGAGGAAGTCTGCATCCACACAATTTGGTTTACGGCTGCACTTCAGCTTCTACGACCGCACTTTTCCTTTCGCACTTGCACTTTTCGCAAGGCTTCACTCTTGGTCGTTTTTCACACTCGCTAAACTTTATGAATTCTTGTCAATGTGACCATGTTTTGTGGACGCATTTTTCTTAAACCATCATCTGAGCCTTAGCAACAGATCTATAGACGTAGAGAGAATTCTACAATCCGCGCTTTCTTGTGTGGACCACACTTTTAGCCTGTTGCGCTCCTTCTTGCCTTATGAGCCAGAACACTCCTTTTTGAGTTAGATTTCCTCATTGAAGTCCAATTCTCAAACATTCCTACAATTTGCACAAATTTATTAGTTTTGGGAACATAAATCAATACTTTCGGACTAAACTAATGGAATAAGATACTAATAAGTGGTTAAAACCCAAACCTATCATGACCTTAGGGGGATAGATCCATATCTACATGCGGCACGGACAACTCACGTGTTGCACAGACAACACACGTGCCAATAATCATAACAACCGCATGAACAACCCACGTGTTGCACAGACAACTCACTCACGTTCCATAATCATAACCACCAGATGGATAACTTACGTGTTGCACAGACAATTCACGTCCCATAATTATAACCGCCGCATAGACAAATCACGTGCTACATGGATAACTCATGTGCCATAATCATAATTGCACAGTGAAGACCTCGTGCCCAATCAATAACAATATCCCAATATCCACACGGCAGAAACCTCGCGCCATGACCTCAGTACATATTCGAGAACCATATGCGGTGATGTATGCTTATGAATATGAGGTAAGTATATAAAATGCACGTGGATCGAGAAATAACCATGTGATGCATGTATACATGGTGTGATCCCTAGGTTCGATGTATGTTTATATGTACGTATGACCACGGTCCCAGCACGTAATACATCACCTAAATGATCATCACGCTCAAATAAGCATTAAAATCCATTTCATACTCTTTAATGTGGGTAAAGAAACTCATGTAGTCATACATTAATTTAAGGCATAACACGAGAATAACAAGTACAGATGTGTATTCATAACAGACGCGTGACTATGTCTAAAGCATCTATGGCAACAATCTCAAGAATAGTTCATCATTCTCCAAATACAGTACCATTAGCCTCAACATTAACTCTAGCATAGTTACCGTTCTCACGTAGTCAATCAATTGTGTAAAACATAGAATCAAGTAGAACACACAACCAAACAAGACATAAGGTAATCTCGAATCTACCCCCGAGCATGAATACTCATGGCACATATATATACACTCGTCACCTCATATATACATCACCTCGCATGTAGCATACAATACAAATTATTAGAATAAATTCACTCAACCAAAGCTAGGCAAGACACTAACCTTATCTGGGCTAGTCCAAAGCTCCAAAATCGCATTTTCCTTAAGAAATCACCTCTAACCAGCTCAAATTTAGCCATCCATAAACCAAGGAAGTCAATCAATGCTACAAGAAGTAATCCCAGCCAATAAAGCCTCGTTCTTTGAAGAATTTCTCAAAAGTCAACAAAATTCAACCTGGGTCCGCGTGTCAAAACCTGAAACCGATGCCAAAATCCGATATGTCGAGTCCCAATATATGATTCGATTCAATAAACGAATCCAAGTCGGTACTCAAATCCTCAAAATAGAGCCTCTTAAAGTATAGGCAAAACCCAAATTTTATCTCAAAATTCCATATTTTGCGTATTAACAATTCATGCAGATTATTGAAATAATACCAAAAGTGAGTCGAAATCGCTTACCGCAAAGTCTTGTGAAAAAATCTCCATGAGAAATCGCCTCTCCAAGTCTATGGTTCAAAATATGAGAAATGAACTCGAAATCCCGAAATAACATCTTAAATACACTCCCTAGCAATACCCTTCGCGAATGCGACCACTGCACCGCTTTCGCTAACAACTAACCAAAATATCCCTACATGATCACGACCGTGCCCTCACGATCGCGATAGACAACAGTCCCTCTCCTTCTTGAACGCGATCTACACATTCATCATTGTGAAGGAAAAAATCTCCCTTACTAGCTCTAAATCCTTGCGAATGCGACAGATACATGCGAACGCGTTACACTTGGAACCAATACTACGCGAATGTGAAAATTCCCCGCAAACACAAAGAGCAATAGACCAACACCAGAAATACTTTTCACGAATGCATTTATCAAACCATAATCGCAAAGAACACAAACACCTGCTAAAATCCAGCAACTCAAACAACACCAATATGGTGCTCCTGAATTACACTCGAGGCCCATGGGACCCCGTCAAATCATACCAACAAGTACAAATACATTATATAAACTTATAAAAAGGCTAAAATAATAATAAATAACATCAAAACCATGAATCAAAGATCAAAAGTATTCTCTTAACTTTCAAAAATTCAAACTTTGTCGAACACGTCCGAATCACACTTAAAAATTCCGGATCACAACCGAACTTTGCATACAAGTCCTAACCAACTAAATGAACTTGTACAAGGTCTCAAAATTGCAATAGGAGTCAGATAACACCAAATGCAACTCCCAGTCAACACTATGAACTATAAAAAAAATTAAATTTCAAAATTTCAAAAATAAAAGCCAAAACCCTCTAGGAACATCCAAATTCAAATTCGAACATACGCCGAAGTCTAAAATCACCATACGAACATATTGAAACCATAAAATCCTAATTCCGAGATCATTTACTCAAAAGTCAAACCTTGGTCAACTCTTCCAACCTAAGGCTTCAATATGGAAAATCTTTCTATCAAATCCATCTCGAACCACCAAAAAACCAAAACCAACTATGCACACGAATCATAATATACCATATGAAGTCACTCAAAATCTAAAATTATAGAACAAAATGCTAGAACTCAAAATGACCAAATTGGGTTGTTCTATTCTCCCCTACGTAAACATACGTTCGTCCTCAAATATGCCAAGAGTCATTCCAAAGTCATCCAATCACTGTATAAACATATCATACACATACCCATAGGTGATTCCACATCACCACAATCTATATAAGTCTGTCAACACAACCTAACTGAAGATTCTTTCTTTAACCTTAGCTTACAATCCTTAGAACCATATTCCAACATTTGGATCTCCTTCCAAGATCTGATTCTTGCGTATATACACTATATCAATCTCAATATGCTACATCAGTCCATCAATGTACTTCCAAGATCTAATCACATGATGCACCACATAACTCATGTACTCATAACAATAACTATTGACCACAATGGCTAGTCATTACCAAATCCAGTATCGGAAATATACCTTATATCAAATAGAACCTCGTTCAAAACCTCCCCAACATATATAATGATGAAAGAAACATATAGAAACTCTTAACCACCTACCAAATTAATAAGTCGCGAAGCTCTCTCGCCCACAAAGACCATTGCAATTTTTTAGCTGACTAATGATATTATTCTTCCAAAGATACCTTATTCTCTATCGTATTGCGCAAATTCTAAGTCCAATAACCTTTTTTCACCAAGTAGCTACCTGACAGACATGACACACAAATTTCATCCATAACATCATATAATACGACCCTTGCACCAAACAAGCAACAACTTGAATATAACCAAGAATGGGAAGGCAATACAAATAAGAGAACTACCCAATAAGTTCAATAGATATAACAACATAAGCATAACGTTATGAATCCATCCCACAAGGGAGAATTGAAATACATGAAATAAGCACAAGGAATATCGTCCCAACATAGTAATGTTATTGAGTGAATTCGAGAGACACACTTGGACCTTAGAAGTGAATTAACTAGAGTTAAATCCCAGACAATTATCTTGCACCTATCCAATCAACCCCTATTTTCTCCCATTGATATCTTCTTTGCTTACTATTGTTGCGATTGTCATTAGCCAATAGTTTAGGCTTTTAGTTAATTTTAGTTTAAAATCACGCAAATCTAAATTGTTGATAATCTTGGATAGAAATTAAACTAAAAGCTACAAAAATACTGTTTATATAATCCCTGTGGATATGATATTATATTATACTATATTCGACTAGCGAGCCTAAGTTTATATGCCGATTTTGCGCTCGTCAGTTGTACGTGCAGTTATGGCACGCGATTTGTCAGTGCGGCATGTGGATATGGATCCATCCCCCTAGGGCCTCCCACTCATGTTTCTCTCTTGATGACGTATACACGAGTTGTGAGAGATCGACGAGTTTCTAGTTCATTGTGATGTGGGATCCTATGTGATGAATTATTGAGCATAAAAGTGGAATCATGAACATTCGAGTGATCCTTTGTGAATATTCATGCATTTACATGCATTACTCAATCATATAATCTACATATGCTAGTTGATGCATTTTACAAATGTACAAGACTTGTTAGTGAGTTGTTGGACACCTGGAATGTGTCAAATTGTTGTAATGGGAGTTACCATCATACATTGAAACGTTAGACTCATAAACATGGTATTTGGAAATTGATACATAATTGGATCATAGTTATGTACAGATTTTACATTCATGTATGAGTATTTGAGCACTATCACTACTTGTTGTATGTCTTTTTGTATGCAGAGTTGGTGCAATTTTTATTTGGTTGATCTGTTTAATTGGCAAAGCTTGTTTATTGCTCTTTACCCAATTGTGCACCTTCATTATTGATATATGTTATCCTGTAACTGTCTCTCTGGATATTACTCTATATTGTACATGTTATTGAGCTGCACAAGTTATGTAAAGTTTGTGTCTTTTGACTTAAACCGCATCACTATTTTAGTGAGGTTAGTCAAGATACGTACTGAGTACATGGGTTTGGTGGTACTCATACTACTATGCTGCATCTTGCATGTAGATTTTGGAGCCGAGCTGCTGCGGATGATGAAGGCAGGCATTAAAGTTGTAGCTGCATTCCAGATTCAAGCTACCATTCGTTCATGGTAGATTAGGACTTCAGTTCTATTTATGTAAATTTCAAACAGATGTTGTATTTATTTTTACCAGTTTTCAAAATCAAAATCATAGTAGCTCATGACTTGTACTGCCAATCCTTGGGATAATTGTATTGAATTCTTTTGCAATTTTATTTATTACCAGTGTTGGTTTTTTAGTATAGTAGTGACTTACATTGTTTGGCTTACCTAGCAGGTAGGTTAGGTGCCATCACGAGTTGGTGGGATTTTGGGTGGTGAAAATTTGGTATCAGATCTCTAGGTTAAGAGGTTCTACGAGTCATGAGAAAATGCATAGTAAAGCCTTGCAGATCGGTATGATGACGTCCATACCTATATTCGAGAGGCTACAAGGCATCTAGGAGACTTCACTTCTTTATTTCCTAATCATGCGACTTTTTTGTAGCTTGAAGCCCAATTATCCCATTTATTTCTCTTTTATATGTGTTTCATGTTGAGTACTTTGTTGCAGATATGATATTGATGGATTATGATGTTATGGAGGGTATGCAAAGGGTTGTGGATACTTGATCATTATCTCTATGTGTTGTACGGTCTTGAGATGTGGATCTGTTGTTGGATCTTCCAGTTGTTCATTTGAGGAATGAAGAAGATTCTTATATCTTGTTGAGGTGAGTAGGCGGATTATATCTTGTAAGAAGATTTGGGCTTCTATGATTTTTGTAAGGCTTTTATTCAGTTGAATGCATATACAACTATTTTGGAGCACTTGAGAAAGTTGGCTTTACTTTTGTGAGGATGAGTATGTACTCGACAGATGATCGAAGTGTGTTTTGGCTAGTGTTATGCGAGCTTTAAGGAGATTCAGTTGGGTATGTTGAATCAAGTCACTCAATGATTTTGAAGAATGAAAAATGTCCTTACAGTTGAGCCATGTCCATCATGGAATACATAGACATGCAGACTGAATGACACGAGAAGAGCTCACATGCAGGAGATAAACACCATCTCTGAATTAAGGGGTTATCTCCTAAGAGAAAATATTGCAAATTGATAGGGAGATGGACTTCGTATTCAGGTAGGACAAAATCAAGATAGAGGAGGATCAAGGAAGTTGAGATCAACTCAAACTCTTCCACCAAGGAAGAGTTGCATCAGAATTCTACCTCAACGTCTCAACTACTGATCCTATATATTGTCAAAGTGTTCCTGCTGATTAGTGCGCACAAACACAGAAGTGAAACAAGAATTGAGAGAAGAATTACCAACGCAATTTTGCAAGCAGTTCATGTGAAGAATCCATGTGCGACTCAAAAAATACTTGAACCAGCTAGAAGAACCAGTTCCATCTGTTATCTTTTGAGTCTAGTTGTTTGTAGTAGGTGATTACAAATTGTATCTTTCAGCTTTATCTAGAAGCAATTGTAATAGATACACAATATTCAAGTTAGAGTTAACTTGAAGTTTGTCGCAATTAGCTAGAGGCTAGTTTGCCTCAAGGGGATTAGAGTTGGTTTAGGTTTACAAAAGAGTTTATTTTGTAAATGCTGTTTGGCTCATTGACATAGTGAAGAGTTTGGGAAAATCCTATTGGGTAGTACATCGTGGTTTTTTCACCTTTTGAGCCAGGTGTTTTTCACGTAAAATTATTGTGTTCTTTTATTTCTGCAATTATATTCCACAAACTGTAGAAGTTGGAACACCTAGAAGAACCCGTTTCTTCTATAAAGACAACACTCAAAAATTGGACACCACACAAATCACCCCCCTCTTGTGTGGTATTGACGTATAAAATATTAGGGTAGCAACGCGAGGTCATGGAAAGTTAATAAGGAAGGGTATTGTGTGTTATCATATGAGGTATTTATGGCTCCAAGTGAAGTGGGGGAGTCTACCATCGACGATCGAGTCATTTGGGAATGTGTTGCTATAGTTCTTGGATTTGGATGCACTGTGGATCGGATATGGATTAAGAAGGGTGTCATTGAAGATGATTTGGTTAAGGAATTTACTGGATACATGATTTACTATACTTTATAGTTATATTGAAACTTTGGAATGATTCGGGTTTGATATTCGTTGTGGATGTAGTGTGCAAGGAAGAGGAATCAATTAGCTGCTTCTTTTTGGATATTCATGTGCTGGTGGAGCATAAGTCGTTCGGTACGTATTGGTTGTGCATTGGATATTAGAGCAAGGCGAATGACTCTCTAGAATGGTTATAGTGGGTTCAAGATTCATATGTGGTACTTAAGAAGAGATTTCTGTAAAGCCAAGACTTGAGTTTTCCATTGGATGGCGCTGAGACTTGCAATATTTTTGTATCATTGTTCATTACACATTGCGGTATTAGAAAGATGAAAAAACAACTTTAGATTCATTAACTTTCAATCAGAAAAGGAAGATTGAGCAAGGCAAAGGAGAAAGAAGTTGTCTTTTCTTCTCTTCTTCCATCCTATCCCGTTCACCGGTACTGATCATTGATACTGTAAAAGTCATTTTTTAGCTTTTGTGACAGTTCATGATTATAGTCAAACGTTCCGTTGAAACTCCTCTCTCGATTAAGTCTTAACCTCACAATATGAACTAAGTTAAGCTCGATGAAGATATGCAAGAACTCGTAGTGAATTAGTCTCTAGGAGTACCTCTTTCGATTATCCTCCTAATTAGGTTTAAACAATAATTCAACTAGCCTCTTTCGATTACTAAAAAGAATCAATGAATTTAATCAACAAGATAATGCAACAACATCACGAGTTATGCCTATCTCGATTACATTAACCAATGAATATAGATGCAACAATTAAAAAACCCAAAACGATTCAATACATAAAACTAGACTTAATATCCACTAACAATTATCAATACACCAAATTCATCAATCCCTAATGAAGAATTACTCTATAGATATGGAGAAATTCATCACAATTAAGTTTAAGTTAACCCTTATCTTGAGTGAGGATTAAATTGTGAAATCCTTGTGCTATTCCTTCCTTCTCATTAGCCTCCTTAGGTCTAAAGTATGTCAAAAGTCCAGAAAATACCATTTCCCATGTATATATACCAAGTAGAGTCGGGCCCAAACAAACACACCTTCTCCTTCGCGAAATATGACTTTTTTCAGAACAGGACGTGCGCGGCCGTGCACCTAGGAGTGTGCCCGTGTATATGGACGCACACTTTGCGTAGTATTCTGCCTCACATGCACGCCCAGTGCGCGCTCGCGCACTTGGGTAACTTTTTGCTCGATTTTTTGTTTCTCTCTTTGAATGCACTAGTGTCCGTTGATCCCCGAACTTGATCCCAACTTAATCCTTGAGCTATTACTCAGACTCCAAAGCTCCAGAATAGCTTGAATTCATTCTATAACATCGACATAGCTTGGAATCACTCCTATAAGGCATAAAACATATAATTAGTGCAAAACGCTAGCGATTAAGCCTCAACTCAATCAAAGTGCAGTACATTAGAGTGCGATAAGCAACTAAAACACGCAATTATAGCTTACCATCAATAACTCACGTACTGCACATATAATTCACATGCTAATAATCATAACAACCACACAGATAACTCACATGTTGCAGGGACAACTCATATGTCAATAATCATAATAATTGCACGGACAACTCACGTGTTTCATAGACAACTCAAGTTTCATAATCATATCCACTGCAAGGACAACTCGTGTTGCACGAACAATTCATGAGCCATAATTATAACCATAGGATAAAGACGTCGTGACTAATCAATAACAATATCCCAATATCTACATAAAAGAAACTTCATGCCATGACGTTAGTCCATAACCGAGAATATGCATATGAATATGAGGCAAGGATATAAAATACACGTGGATCGAGAAATAATCATGCTTGGATGTATGTGTAACAACCCGACCGGTTATTTTGAATTGTAGTATTTTGTTTAGAATTTGAGAACTTGAGTAGCTTCATATGATGTATTATGACTAGCGTATATAATTGGTTTTGATGTTTGCAGGGTTCCCGTGATTTAGTAAAATGATTCTCAGTTGGGAAGCTTTAATTTGGAAGAGTCACCCAAGTTTTGACTTTTAAGTAAGTGACTTCGAAATCGAGATTTGATAGTTTCATTAGGTTGGTGATTTTGGACTTTGCAGCAATCAACTTATTTCTGTCTTATAGCTTTCTTGTAGTACTGCTCTGTTTTCAAGCGAATCTCTATTTCAACTGCATTCCCTATTGCAAAGAAATCAATCTCGGTTCTTTCAGTTGATAGGTTAGTTTGATGTAAGGTGTGAGCCTCTTTATTTGCAGGGAAAATTCATGACTTATGTTCATATTTAAATTTTGATGTTCCTAGAAGATTTTGGCTCTATTTTTTGAAAGTTTTCAATTTGAAGAATTGGAAAGTTTGTAAGTTCACCGCAAGTTGACTTTGGTATTATTGGACTCAAATTGTGGTTTTGAGACCTTGTATATATTTATTTAGTTTATTAAAACTTGTGTACAAATTTTGGTTGTGATCCGGAATGTCTATGTATAATTCGGACGAGTTCGAAGAAGTTTGAAGGTTTGAAAGTTAAGAGAATGATCTTGATCTTTGATTCTTGGTTTTGATGTTACTGGTAATGTTTTAAGACTTTGTATGGGTTTGGATAATGTATTTGGACACGCTGATATAATTGAATGAGGTTCCAAAGGTCTCGGGTGTGTTTTGAATTGATTTCGGATCATTTTGTGCCATGTTGGGAGTTCTGGTTCTTCATACCCGCGGAGGTTTAGTTGTAGATGCGATATCACTTCTGCGGATATGATGTTGCTTTTGCGAAGAGGAAGTGGTCTGTAGGTGCTTACATATGTGTAAAGGGAAGCATAGGTGCGAGGTTGCACATGGGAGGTTTTGGTCGCAATGCGAGCGAGTAACAAACCTAACTTGGGGCTCCGCATTTGTGGTGTGTGGCGCAAATACTCGAGGTACGTAGCACTACAAAAAAAGGAGGAAATTGCGGCGGTTTCCCAAAACCGCCGAAATACAAATAGATTAATGTCAGCACCACATTACTCATTTATAAAGTGGCGGGTAAGTGGATAATATGGCGGTTCTAGGCTTCTAGCTAGTGGCCGCTACTTATATTTTAATTTTGACATAATTTTTGATTTATTTAAAAATAGATAATACATCTAACTCTCACAGATTAGAACTCGATACGACCTTAAGATAAACCCTAGTCTCTTTATTTGCCTCTCTTCGTGCATCAATCTGGAGCAATCCGGAAGGCGGCGTTTCACCAAATAACCATGGCCGTCGACTCCATCTACTCTCCTTTCCTTTTCTTCCTCTTATCAGGTGTCCGATGAAGCTCGCAACCTGTTCACTGACGTTCCATCATGACTTTGATATGTGATTTTCTCTTATTTTTTTTATATAAGTCGATATTTATGTGGATCCACGGTCACTTTGTTGTTTTACTATGCTATGTCGCTATAGTTGTTGGTTCACTGCTTAGCTTGCTTTCTCTCAGAGATTTCATATATCTGGTATCGTTAAGGACTAATCATTTTGTGATTGGAATTCGTTAGAAGTACTTCTCGTTTGGTTGGAACTTGTTTGTCAGTGTAGGGTTAGAAGTGAGAACCCTTCAAAATGTAAATTTTGTGCGCCTTAAGAGGAAGGGACGGCACCTATTGCTCCTTCCTAGATTGTTTTGGTATTCGAAGATATATTAGCAGAGATAGAGCAGAATATGTACAGTGAATTGTGTAGTGGCCTTACCTGGCTTGGGATTAAGGCTTAGTTGGTTGACAAAATCAAGAACTCTGTGTGTGGAGTGGTGTTTCGTTGTCATTTACACATGCTATATGTTATTGTGCGAACTATTGAATTCTGTTCGTTGAATGATTGAGTTGGTCATCTTGAATTAATTTTAGTATCATTTGCAATGTTGTTGCATCCTTTCTTTGCTTCATACTAAGAATTATAGACTTGACTGCATGAATTGAGTTTGGTGTTTGTGAGTCTATTTGGTAAATGCTAACTTTATTTGCCCATATTTCATTGGACATTTTGTATAGGTAAAGACTTTTGTATTGATAATCTTTCATTACCATTTAGCTGTTTTCTTAAGCTCAAAACCTTTTCTTTGCCATTCTGCAGAGATGGGGCTCACTAATTCAAATAAAATGCCTTTATGAGCTTTTCTCTTTTAGTCTTACTTCTATGAAATTTTGTTGCACGTTTAATTTGACTAATGGTACTTCATCTGAGATTTAACTACTAGAGTAATTTGTAATCAAGGTTAGTACATGTAGTAGTCTAATTTTATTTATTAATCATGTCTTTGTCTGTTAATCTACTGGGATTAGACAAATTTAGAGGCTCTAACTCAGAGGGGATCTTTAGTTCTTGATCTTGCAGGAGCCTGAACCCATAAGCCGAGAATATTACAGGAAAGGACTTGGTTTTCCCTTGCTAGACATGTACGAAGAGGCCCATGAAAAGTATGTGGAACATCATATTTCTTTTGTGTTTAAATTCTTTTCTTAACTTTGTTGACTGGCTTCTTTACATAGTCGAATTGGTGAAACTTTTCGATATTTATGAGAGTTCGACTATAAACTGTTGACCATGAAAGTTCTTATTAGCAGCCTTGTGAAGATGAGCACAACATTTCTTCTTTCTAAATTCTACTATTTAGATCGGTCGTATAAATCTAGTTGAAGATGGTTGACTTTCTTTAATGATATGTTAGTGTGATAATCATGTGTTTTAATAATATGAATTTTTTGACGACGGTGTAGTAATAATCAGAACAACTGTTTTCAATCATTCTCAGGCAGTGGTTGTCTGTGAAAACCCAGACGGTGTTATGCCAGCCTATCGGTGGGCGTGCTAGACTTGTGGTTGTGAAAAATTCATGTGTTTTTATTTTTATTTTTAACTTTGAGTGAATCTGTTTGCGAATGTTGTCATTATATGTCTAACGTTGTGTGGATTCTATTGGTTTTAAGATAGGTTGATTTTACTTTTGTTATATGACTTATTGATGCATTTGTGAATTTTATTGGCTTAAGTTCTAGTTGTTGATTTTCACTGAGTAGATTTGTAGTTGTAATTTTGTATATTATAATACCATTTGTTAGGGTGAGAGGTCAAACTCAAAGGAGATCTTCGTACAGAATACATAAGCTTAGCTTGAAACTGCATTAAATTAGTGAGGTGGATATGCATATATAATCTCAGTTTACTACCTCAGTAACAGTTTGTTACCTAGTTTACTAGTTGAATGTGTGGAGAAAAGTCATGCTAATCACTGAGACATTTTAGTAGCCATACTTATTAGACGACTAGCTAATTTGTAGCATCTACTTTCCCGATTTGCACTTCTGGACGCACATACTATCTATTAACTCAAATACAATATAGGAATAACTGTTAGATGTGACTGATAATTTCCAAGCTTCTCTTGTCTTGGGTGATACTGGACTTGCATTGCAATGCATCATCCTTGAAGTATTTTCTGCAATCTTTATGTTCCAATAAAACATTAATATTATTTAGAGACTAGTTGGATGCTCAATCTTTTATTTAAAGACTAGTTTGGTGCTCAATCCTGATACTCCTCTTAATAGTTGTATTTTTTTTAAATACTTTTTGCTGCCTCCAAGTGATGCAACTAGTGGACCCGTTTCACCGAGGGATGCAAGAAGATCTTCTGGAGCTAGTAATCCCAGTGACAACCATTAGGGATTCTTTTTAATCGAAGCGGATATATTATGACAATGTAATAGCTGACTAATATAGACGGTTAACTATGTTCTAATTTAGCTTGATGACATATGATACTACTCTGTCGTAGTATTTTTCACGGTTAATGAAATGTTGATGTTTCTTAATTTTAATGTTTTGGTTTAAGCATAAATATTTCAATTGATATTAGGGAGTAAGTCTGGCAATTGATGATAAAAAATCAATTCTATAATATATTTAAGATAGATGGGGATAAAACTCCCAAAAAGAAATTGAACAGATCATGACATAAGAAATTGCGGGGGTTTACAACTAAAAATAATTAAATTTTAAAAATAAAAATCTATTTTCGCGCATGAAATTGCGGAGGTTAAAATGAAATTTGTCGAGGTTAGAAACGTCCGCTATTTGCTGTGACGGCGGTTCGAAAAACTCCCGCATTTATTTGCCGCAAATTAATAGTGGTGATGCTTACTTAGGGCCTGCTCAACCGTTGTGACAATAAATAGCGGAGGTTTCTAACGTCCGCAAATCGCAATTTTAACCTCCGCAATTTACCCTTTTTTTTGTTATGTACATAAATCTTATACCAGTTTGAGCATGAATTCATATTCTTGATTAAGTTAAAAGCATTCAAAATGCTAACTATTGCATGTCTACGTGATAGTTGGGAGCCTCGACTTTGTTGATTAAAGCATGCCAGTTTATTTGCCATACTTGAGCAATGTTATGATTATCTATTAAATTGGAAAAACATGCAAAAGGTCTTTCGGTTGTTTTTTTATCTTGATACTTGTTGATCATGAGGATATTTATCGTTTCAGATCTAGGCTTCTTGTTATTTTCGTGTGGTGAGTATTCGGATACATCTAGCTTCACCACTATTTTTTTAAGGTTAGACTTGTTAATTATTGGGTACCGACTATATTGTATCATACTATCCTTCTGCACATATTGTGCAGGTTTTGAGTCTGATATTATGGTACCCTTTGAGCTGAGTAGGAAAGCATTATTGGAGACTTCGTAGTGAACTGTTATACCGTTTCGATCCGCAACACATGAGTCCCGTCAATTATTTTGCATGTTATCGTATCACAAAAGCAGCTGCTAAATAATATTTAATATAGATAAATTTAAGGTTCACTTGATCGATAATATAGGTTAGGTGTTATCACCCAATTTTTGGGGCGTGACAAATAAGCCAACGTAACTAGATGCAATATTATTTCGACGTCACTTACTATAGGCAATAATAATGATTAAGTATCTCAATATATATGACATCAAAGGACTAACTAATCAAACCGAAAATATAATAAAAAATAAAATGAAAACAGTACTCTTGTAACTTTTAGAAGTATAGCCTTTTCTTACATGCTATAAATGGTAAAGAACGCAAGAAAACTTGATCCATTTCTTTGACGAGCTCTTCAATCAAGTCTCTGCAAATGTGATCTTGTAAGACAAGCCCTATTCTTCCTGTCTCTCTCTTTTGCCCCCACGCGATGTCATTGCACACTTCCTCCACACTTTGAATCATGGCTTTGCTGCAACATATTGGCGAAGTTGTAGCCGCTGTCTTCATGTGAAATGGCTCGTTGTTCGTAAATTTCTTGATAAAATCAACAGTTTCATATGCCTTCAGCTTATTGATCCTTCTCAATGGATTCCGTTGTTGTGTGATGCGCCCTTCAAAAATGAAAACGGAAATTTACGATTGTGTTAATTATTCACTTTTTCTAAACATGTGTAAAAATAATCTACCAAAAAGTTTGAAACTATTTTTAGTTGTTTTGTTGATCTTACTAGTAATATTGGAAACGTACAACAACGATAACAACGATAAACCTAGTATATCCTACAGGTAATTGTCTGGGAAAGGATAGTGTGTACGCAGACCTTACCTCTACCTTGCGAAGGTAGAGAGGTTATTTCCAATAAGCCATCGACTCAAGGAGCAGTAAATATAAAAGTAACAAATAGTAGTAACAACAATAAAATAGGAACAAGGGGCATAACATGTAATATAAAGAACGAGGAATAAGAAAAATACAAAATTAGTACTAGTACTACCAATAAGAATAAGAGACTTACAACTATCTGTCAACCTTCCACTCTTATTCTTGACCTTTACCCTTCCCTATCGAGGGTCATGTCTACCCTTCAATGATCAACCTCTCACACCTCCTAACCGGGCATCTATGACTCTCTTTTACACGTGCCCAAACCATCTCAGCCTCGATTCCCGCAATTTGTCCTCCACCAAGGCCACACCCACATTGTCCCTAATAACTTCGTTCCCAATCTTATCTTTTCTGGTATGCCCAAACATCCAGCTCAACATCCTCATCTGAAGTAGTGGCAAGCGTGGAAAATAGCACATTGCAAGCACAAAGAGATATTTCAGTGCTTGTAACATGCAAAAGGGAATCAAGGATCGGCTACGATTATGTTAGCTTATAAATATCCTCCTCCCCAACATTGTAACACACATTAGCATAAACACACTATACTAAAATTCTACCAAGTTCTCTACTCGCTCTAGGACTCTACATTTTTGTTCACTATCAATCCGCTTGAATCAAGAATAAGAACTGCTCTAGCTAATCACATTTTCTCTCGTTATTATCACAACTTTACTTCATTTCCTCCATTTTTATATATGTTATCGAAAGATTGGTCTAATTTGGTTTAATCACGTCGCTTGAGACGTAAAATCTCATTAATTTAATTGTTAGATATCTAATAATCAAAATTTAGGTTAAAACATGGGATACAAAGATCTCACGTGTGATGGACTAGTTATTATATGAACCTTTAATCATATAGTCCTACCATTGTTTATGACATAAATTATAAAATGTGAAAGGAAAGGCTTAAATATATATTAAAATATAAAAAAGTATAGGTAGTGGAAAGTGGACCCATAAGTTCTGAGAAAGTGGAAGTGCGTATTACCAAAAGCAAGAAGATTGAATAACACATTTGCTTTGCTTTTATAATTTTGGGGAGAAATATCTTTTTCACATGCGCTTTCTCATCATTTTTTGACTGAATCATGACTAATTATTGCTATTATGTCGAGGCAAACACAATTGAAGCTTTAGCAAACGATTTCATGGACCACTGCCCCCTCATAGATCTTAAGACCGTTGCCAAAGATAAATTCATATTTCTATTGCTATTATTGTTTTTTCTTTTTGTTAATTTTATTTCAATGTAATAAAAGATCAAAAACTTAACAAATGTTCTCATTATGAAAAATATTTTTAGTGGTATCACTAAAGCAGCTTGTTTGACTACGATGAACTCATTGAAT
Source organism: Nicotiana undulata (assembly GCA_005239495.1). NCBI lineage: Eukaryota > Viridiplantae > Streptophyta > Magnoliopsida > Solanales > Solanaceae > Nicotiana > Nicotiana undulata. The sequence goes on from ML287326.1 coordinate 23,915, forward strand.
GTCGTAGAATTATAACTCATTTTCATTATTTTCCTAATTTTACTTATTTTAAATTTAGAGGCTCATTTTTATCTGTAGCTAGAAGAGTCTGAATAATCAAGCACATCTTTAAAATGTTTAAGACAGTGTGGAACCGGAACTTTTCCGGATTACCTTTCAATACAAAATAGCTAGTTAAATATAGTGCTGACGATGCTTGCCTCTCCGGTAATTGTAATTTTCTAACGAAATATATCTACAATAATACTGTTTTTGTGTATTTATTATAAATTCATCTTCATAATAGATAAAGTAATAAATAAGATAAAAATTATTTCTTGTAAATACAACGAACTTATCCTCTTGGTACGTTTGGTACGACAAAAAGAGTTTTACTTGATCGATTTATTTTCTACGTTTCTAGTATCAGGTAGCTGTAATTGTAAGATGATTTCTTCAAGAAAAAACATTCTATTAACCAAAAAGGATAAAATGGCCTAGCTCTACCATTAATCACAACCCAAAAGGTCTCTACAAGTATCATAACGTTTACCTCCATATCATTTGCTTAAACTTAATAAGATAGTACGGTCAACCTTTAATCCTTAGAATTATCACCATAACTCCATTATTTTCTATTCTATATGCTAATTAAAGGAGTAGTACCCTATGTCACATATTGTTAATTACATTAACACACTTATCAACAGTCGTTATTTTCAACTTTAATTAATTTACAGAGGGAGTGAAAGCTTGCCAAAGGTGATAATGACGAACTGGTCCATGCTCGTCATGATATGATGGTTCATTCCATTACTTTAAGAAATTCTATGATATTACTAGATAACTTTACGCACGATAGCACTTTGTCTCCACTTCAAGGGAATGTACTTGTGGAAATTTCCCAATCCCAAAGATACGGATACTTTAATTTCTTTCAACAAAAACTCAGAATATATATATATATATATATATATATATTATTTCGAGGTTCCTTCTTTTGGTGATTGTTTATCCGTTTCTGAAAGAATCCAAGGATTTCCTTCTTTATTTTTATATCGTATGATTTTATGCTCTATCCGTAACTTTTATGTATGAGAATGGGTTTTCAGTAGAAGGGAAGACTATATTTTCCTTTTCCTCCTTGTATTTTAGGCATGAAACTTTTCACTCTAAGATACTAATTAAGGTTACTTAAAAAGCGAGAAATATATATAAAAAAGAAGGAAATTTGATCATTCTTTTACATACAAATTAAAAGATGTTATGCACTAGATGATCAAATTAATTTAATCATCATGTACAATCTATATTTTGTAAATGAAAATTAGTTCCATGAATAATTTTTGATAGAGAAAGTAAACATGGAAAAGCAAATTAAAGCAAGAAGAAAACGTACAACTATCTTTAACTTTGGCGAAAGATGACCGAGTTAACTCGTCTAACGCGCTGACGGGACCGGGCCGGCGTTTCCTCGTTGAATCACCACTTTCACTAGACCTTTCAGCTGACTTTATAATCTTCCTGATCGACTCTAAATCGTCATTGCACTTGTCCAAGGCTTGTAAAAGCTTCCTTCTATTTATCTCATTGGAGTCATCCCCGGCCCTATAATCAGCTGCTGGAGGGATTTCCTCCAACCCCATCAGCCGTGCCACTAATGCTGGCGAGTTATTCGGCGTTCGTCTGATGTCTGGTGATATTACGGGACTTCTTGGTACCTTTATTAGGCGATCTTTTTCATGTTTCCCTACTACTTTTTGCGGTGAAGACGCTCTTCTTTGTGATGAATCGTAGCTACTTTTCCCTTGCTTTCTTCCAGAAGTGAGGCGTTTGGTTTTGTTTTGGTATTTCGAGATAATCTGAAAGATACCTGACATGCATCCAATTGACTTAACAACATGGTGATTTTCTGGTGGCAGCGGTTTTTGCCGACGAGCTGATGCCACTAAAGAATCTTGCCTCTTAAGCATTATCTGCCTCTCCTTGTTCTTTTCTGTTTTTGTTTTTTGGAGAAGGGTAGAAAGGATGAACACAAAACTGGAAGGGGTTGGTTAAAAGATAGATGAACGCAAAGGACTTCTTGAGGGTAGTAGAAGGAAGTGACTTAAGATTTCTTCAGGTCGCAAGTTCAACATTTATAAAATAAAGTTCTGATAGCATAATGTTTTGCTATACACTAGTAAAAGGGGCCAGTTGGTGTGGACAAATATTTTCTTTTACTAGAAACAACATACAATTTGGTACAATTAATAAATAGTAATCCCTTGGTTTCAATTTGGAGTTTGACTTGACACCAAGTTTAAGAAAAAACACTACTAGAAAGATTGCCAAAAATCGTGCATAGAATATTGATCGAAATCAGTTGGAAAATAAGTAAATTGATCGCAAAAGTCAAATAACAAATTTCACATAAATATACCAATCACCGTCGATCGGAAAATGTGGTCCCAAAATAAAGAAACACTGCTATATGACACATTTATAAATACCGACCGATGTCAGTCGAAAAAAGGTCAATCTTTGACCAAAACCTGGTCAGATCAGATTTGCATATTTTCTCGCAATCAAAAATACCGACCGATATTTGTCGGAAATCTTAATTAATTTTTTTCCGTCCAATGTCAATTGTTTTTTTTCATAACAAAAAATTATTTTAAAATATTATGAAGTTACCGATCGATTTCAGTCGGTATTAGTGCTCGGAATGGTCAACCACTTATAGATAATTGTTATTTACAATTTACATATATTTAACATCCTAAATTTTATATATATTTAGTTGTGTGATTTGACCGATTATATGTTGTTGTTGTTACAACTTAAGTTTTAATATAGCACTATACATTTTATTTTTAATTGTGTTATAGCGTGTTGGATGCCAATAGTTAGACTCGGTCGCTTTCAAATTAAAGCTCAATATTTAATTTATTAAGGCCGTCAGTATGCCCGAGCGTCTTGCCAGTTAAAATTAAGAATGATGTATGTTCTAGGTTAAACAAAGTGATAAAAGCTTAGGTTAGTCGAATATAATTGAATTTGCAATTGCTACACCTTATTTTGAAGGAGTCAAAACAAGATTCAACATGTGGTTTCACTATTAATGACAAAATAGAGCCGCCATCTAATATTTAAGGTTATACTAGGGTACCTATTTAATTAACAAAGTCATTTATTTATTAGTCTGCTAACCGGCAAGACTTGGGTAAGGGTTCTTATTCTTTTAAAGGGAGGTTGTTAGGCACCCCTCAAAAACTACCTGAGGTAGCTCTATAGGACTTAGACTAGGTTTAAAGGATTGATCATTTATACTCTGTTTAACTAGTATTAAGATGCGTCATACTATATATCTAATTTAGAACTTAATACTTGAAAAGAGGACGTGTAGATTTAAAAGGATGTTGGTTTATAAAAGCCTTGAAGAGTATGGTATATAGAGTACACAGTATTTGTGTTTATAAAACTTGTAAGATGTGGCCAAGTTATGAAGCACTATGTCTTTAAATGAATATGACTATTTGTGTAACTCCAATAAGGGTATTGTAAAAGGTGGGTCTAAGATATACCTTCATTTTCAAACTTCATTTTTATTTTTGAAGAAATAATTGGAAGCGCTTTTAACTGGGCAGTGGCCCTTGTTTAGAAAAAACTCGTTCTTCTATAAGGCCAATTTCGGATTCCAATTCTAGTTTTTGAAAGAAAAAATTGTCATCCTTTGCTAAAGTTGTCTTGATCCCTAAAGACTTCATATAATTGTTAGTAGAGATTAATAATATAAATAATATATGATTAACGAATTATAGCTGTCTACGACTAAGTCTAAATGCTTCTTTTAATCATATGTCCTTGTGATTGTCTAGATTATCCACATGATTCAAAGATATAGAGTAAACCATTCAATCAAATATGGTAAGTGTTATATACATGTGTAACGCAATAATAAGCGTAAATAAAGCAGTAGAGAGGAAGTAGTGACTCTGGTTTGGGCCTGAAAAGAGTCAGGCCCAGCAATCAACGAGAACGGACAACAGTGAACTTCGGACTCTCAAATGCGCAGATGCAAGATTTAGGCCTTGTCGCGCCCCCTTTTTCTCGCGAAATTGGGTTTCGACATTGAAAACTCTTTAAAAGGAAGAGTTATTAAAAGAGAAGAGTCGCCACCTAACGATTTTAAGGTGCATTAGGGCACCTATTTGCAGATAACTCTGTTTGACTAGTTTACATCACCAGAGATCGAGAAATGACTCAAATTGCCTGGAGGGGAAGATATTAGGTACCCCTCGAGGTCCACAACAGTGGGTCCCGCCGAACTTAAATTAAGTGAATTAGTCTAAAATGGAAGAAAGCAATTTGCACAATTAAAATACTCAATTTATTTTTAAGAAAGAATAAGGGAGGGAGGGGGGGGGGGGGGGGNGGGGAGTCCTAAGTTTTTTAGCCTATAGGATCACCCCGTGCAATACTTTATAACTCTCCCAAGTCGGGGTGTTACTCATAGCATTAGCGCACAGACTATCATCTCCTTACTACCAGACTATCCCAAGTCGGGGTGTTACTCATAGCATTAGCGCACAGACTATCATCTCGCGAAATTGGGTTTCGACATTGACAACTCTTTAAAAGGAAGAGTTATTAAAAGAGAAGAGTCGCCACTTAACGATTTTGAGGTGCATTAGGGCACCTATTTGCAGATAACTCTGTTTGACTAGTTTACATCACCAGAGATCGAGAAATGACTCAAATTGCCTGGAGGGGAAGATATTAGGTACCCCTCGAGGTCCACAACAGTGGGTCCCGCCGAACTTAAATTAAGTGAATTAGTCTAAAATGGAAGAAAGCAATTTGCACAATTAAAATACTCAATTTATTTTTAAGAAAGAATAAGGGAGGGAGGGGGGGGGGGGGGGGTCCCT
>ML287328.1:0-13280 GCA_005239495.1 Nicotiana undulata
TTTTATCAAGAAAACAGCTTCTCAAGAAAATGATAAAATTCTCTTTAGGTGAACATGAAGATAATATTTAAATCATTTCTGGAAATTCATTTGCCAAGTTTGATAATGTTTTAAATATCACCGATTCATCTGGAACACAATTATGCAAGGAAGGATCCATTCTCTCCTCAAATGACTAAGGAAAGTAAGCTCTGACCTTTTTAAGTATTCAATTACTAACTCGATAATATCACCAGGCTAATATCATTGATAAAAATCACAAGTGCAACAAGTAGGGCATGCTAGTGGGTCCTAGACTACCTGGACATGGCATAATAGTAGCTAAACACGGACTCTCGTCACCTCGTGCATACGTAGCCCCCGCAATTAATAGCATATAATCATTTAGTTCACCTATGGGGACAATTCCCCCTCTCAAAGTTAGTAAGGAGACTTACCTCGCTCCAAAATTCCATAACCGGCTTCCAAGCCCTTCTGACAACTCCAATTGATGCACAACGCCCCCAAAACTATCCAAATAACGGCGAACCAATGAAAATATACTCTAATATTTATTAACAATCCAAATTATATAAACTCCTATCTCCGCTCAAGGAATTGACAAAAATGCCCTCGGGCCACGTGCCCGGAATCCGAAATTTCTCGAACATAAACTCTACCCGTAGCTTTACTAGTTCAAATATGCAATTTACTCAAATATTCATGCTCAATTCGTGGCTAAATCCAAATTACCAAATTTCTAGGTTTTCTTCAAAATTTCCAATTTTCCCAAAATGTTCATGTCTAATTCCATGTATAAACCTTGAATTAACTTGGAAATGAGAAGGAACCACTTACCTCTTGATGCTTGTTGAAAATCACCCTTTGAAATCCTCCAAAATCGCCCCAACAATGAGAGATATATGAGAGAAATGGCAAAAATCCATTTTAAATTGAACACTGCCCAGGAAAACCTTTTTTGCGATCGCACACATTTAGCCGCGATCGCACATGCTAAGTATGCTACCCAGATTTTCTTCTCCGCAATCGCACAAGCATGCCTGCGATCGCACAGGCCTTTTTCCAGCTCCCTCCAAATCCTTCTCCGCAATCGCAGCTTCAACCATGTGTTCGCACAGGCCAAAACCTGCAGCCTCATTTTTCTTCTATGCGGTTGCACTCCTCCTTGTGATCACACAAACCAAAAATTCCAGCCCTAAAACTCTTCTCCGCGATCGCACAATTAAAGCCGCGATCGCACTGAACCCCCAAAACACCAGAAAAACAGCAGCAACCAAACACTTGGAAATAACCCAAAACCACCCAGAAACACACCCGAGGACCTCGGGACCCCGTCCAATCACACGAATCAGTCCCATAACCTCACACGGACTTCCTCGAGGCTTCAAATTACATCAAACAACGCCGAAATCACGAATTGCACTAAAATTCAACTTTATGAACTTTGAAATTTCAAACTTCCACCTTTGATGCCGAAACCAATCAAATCACGTCCGATTGACCCCAAATTTTGCACACAAGTCATATTATACATTATGGACCTTCTCCAACTTCCGGAATCGCATTCCGACCCCGATATCAAAATTTCCACTCCCGGTCATATTTCTCAAAAACCTTCAAATTTCTATCTTTAGCCAAATGACTTCAAAATAACCTACGGACATCTGAATTCACTTCCGATCGCGCTCCCAACTTTAGAATCACCGTACGAAGCTATTCCCAGTCTCGGAATCCCAAACGGACATCTATATCACTGAAATGTGCTTCACGCAAAACTTAGGAAATTCCTTCAAAAATGCTGACTTCCACAATATACACTGAAACACTCTCGGGTTATCCAAAACCCGATCCGAATATACACCCAAGTTTGAAATCATCATACAAACCTGCTGGAACCTTCAGATCCTGATTTTGAGGTCGTTTATTCCAAATTCCAGTCTTAGTCGATTCTTCCAACTTAAGCTTCTGAAATGAAAATTTTCCTTTCAATTTAACTCCGAACTTCCCGAATTTCAACTCCGACCATACGCACAAGTCATGATACCTGAAATGAAGTTGTTCATGACTTCCAACTGCTAAACGACGCGCTAGAGCACAAAATGACAGGTCGGGTCGTTACAATCTCACCCGGGGATTAAAGGCTACGACCTAATATAAAGACTACAGTCATATAAAAAGGCTACGGCCAAATTAACGCGGCTCGGAGACGTCCGACTTCCGCCATAAAATCTAAAGGCCTTCAAACACTTCAAAAAAACCGGTTAATCAGGCTACCCTCGGCATAAGCGAATGATCTTCGATAATATCAGCTCCAAACAATGAAAAGGCTTCAAACAAATCAGCCTTCAATGTAAAGGCTTCGAAAAATCAGCCTTCGAGAGATCCTCACGAGGTACTCAATTCTCGTCACATATCGACTTATAATCGAGTTTTCTATTTGAGCCGTTGAAGAGTTGGACGAACACAAAACATGCCAAGGAATAACTAAAATTTAAAAGTCTTTAGCCAGAAAGGGGGAGAATTATAGCCATATTAGAGGTTGAATTGACCCAATCTAAAAAGATCCCAATGGCCGATATGTAAGAGCCTAAGGGCCAAATTCAAAATAACCTAAGGGTCGACACCCAAAGAACTTAAAGGCTAAAGAAAACTGTGCTTGAGACATCTAAGTCCGGCCTCGAAAATCCCGAGCCTAAGGCTTAGCTCGATGATCAGAACCAAAGTGGTCGCCTATTATTGATCGTCTATCAAGCATAATAACCTAAGGGTTTCTATATCCTAAAATCAGTGTGAGTATTAAGCAGAATTTCACTAAAAGCCTTCTTTTCTAAAATCAGTGTGAGTATTAAGCAGAATTTAAATGTACAGTCCAGTCTTAACTTACATAATTCTGAAAAATAAATACAGATAAATTACAGCTTGATCACTGCTATCAAGGTACATTTTTCATAAGAAAGAAGACTAAAATGAAAATTTTAACTAACTCGTCTAACTTGAATTCCTTTAAGGTCATACATTTGAGCCTTCCTTTGTAATCTGTAGAACACCCCAATTAATTAGGTGTTATGCATCCATCAGAACCAAACTGATCATGAGAAGGTCAATTCTAATCTTGAAACTAAATGGCAGAATCATTTATGCACTCTCTTGGCATGTATATGACCATACAAAAATCAAATTCAACTCCAGAATGTCATTTTTCATACCTTGGACCTTCAGTCCATATTAATTCCTTGACTTGATTATTTAGGCATTTTAAGAGGATGATAAATAAAGGATTTCAGATTCTTTCCTCTAATGAGCCTTTGATTATCCACTTTACATCCTTTGAATGGACAAATCCAGCAAGTTATATAACTGCTTATGCACCGTTATGAGACGAACTTGACTATCAAAGAGTCAAATTCACCTACCTTAGTGCTAACATTAACATAATTCTAACTATATAACACTTTAATTATCTAGGCATTTGTAGGGGATGAATTTGACCATTCAAGGGTTCAAATTCCTTACCTTAATGCCCTTCTTAACTATATACTTTATACCCTTTAAAGGGTGAATTTCAGCCATTTATGCTGCTGTTTTGTGCACTATTATGGGGTGAATTTGACTATCAACAAGTCAACCTCATCTACCCTAATGCTAATACTAACCTATCAAGAGACTTTCTTGTTGAATCTCTATATTGATCAAAAGAGACTCAATTGAAAGTATATTTTTTGCACACTTATAGAGGAAAAGAATCTGACCATAAGGAGGTCAGATTCAACACTCTAGTGCAATATGTCCTATTGTTTAGAACTGTGAATATTAACTATACATTCATTCAACAACCTACACCAGCCAAGAAATACCAATATCACAACAGCATGTACCACACTTAAAAGTTCATTATCAGGCTAATAAATATTCACACAGTCACATTTATATGAAACAAAAGAAGGAACTTCATTTATCAAGAAAAAAATAGCTTTGTACAGTGAATAACAGATGAAGAGAATCTCATTAAGAGTAGATGGACTGATACATACCTTTTGCAAAGAGGAAAAATAGCAAAGAAAAGGGACTTGACCAAATAAAGGTCAAGTACAAGCATTATCAGCAGAAGGAAAAGACTCCACAGCAGCAAAAAACTCCACAGAAAATATCCCAGAAAAGAAAAACTTTTTTTGAAAATCCAAAACCAGAACTGAAAGTCCAAATAGAACCCAGAAATGAGAAAATTCCACCCCAAAACCTTGAAGAGTTCTTGAAGGAATAAACAATTTTTTTCCTCTTATCTTGGAATGATTCTGACCTTTTTTATGTTTTTGGAATGCTTTAACAGCTAAAAGAGTATTCTTAGAGTGTCCATGAACCTCCTTTTACTAAAGGGAGGGGTCTATTTATAAGATATTAGGGAATGAGATATTCTTTGAAATATTCCCAATTCAAAAAGTTGTAAATAGTACATAGGGCAGCTGTCAACCTTATCTTTTTAGACAGCTGCCCCCTATTCTAGAATATTCTTACCTATTAAAGACCTTTTTACCCTTAAAATTCTGATTCCCTAAGTCTACATTGCCTATTGTACCCTTTGGAGTCCCTGAATTTACCATTGGGTAATCAAGGTTACTCACTTGGGTTATTACTTAACTTTAGTTAACTAACACTAGTTATGTCCTTTAGGTGACTACTAGTTATTCTTAACTAAGGTTAGGTTAACTAGTTAAAGGTTAATTGATTAGGGGTTTAGAGTTAGTTTCATACTAATAATATCTGTTTAAGTTAATTAATTAAAGTAGGTCAATCAATTTAATTCTTTAACTTAAGCTAAATGATTTAGTTAGGTTAATTCAATTTGATTACCTAAAATCAGAGATTTAACCAATTATTAGGCCTAGGTTTAAATTAATTAATTGATCAGTTTAATTAGGCTTAATTAAGGTTAGTCAACTCATTTTTTCTTAACTTAGGTTAAATGATTTATTTTAGTTAATGAAACCTAAATTAATTATCTTAAACAAATTTTTTTTTAGTTAATTACTTAAAGGGCTACCTAAGTTAGTTTCTAGGTTGAAGGGGTTGGAATTATTTGAACGTGAGACTAAGTTGATTAAGGGTAGTTAATTGCTTGATTATTTTACTAGAATTGACCGACATTTGAATTAAAATTAGTAGTTAGTTAAATTAATTCGTCTAATCAATTTCATTAGGCTCGTCTATCATTTATAGTTGATTATCTTAATCGACTGATTAGTTTCAAACTTACACTGGTTTTCAACTTATTTGATCTTAGGTGAATCATTTTTAGGAATTAGGCTAGATAGTAACTAATTAATTAGTAGCCAAACTTTTGTTATTTTTATCAAGGGTTAAACAATTAATCTCAGATTGATTAACTACTTTAGATTAGTTAGATTGAAACTACTTAGACTTGGGTTAATTGATCATAACCTACTTTTAATTACTTAAACCTTATTAGTTGTTCTTAACTAGAATTAGATCAAGGGACTTAGTCAATTAAAGGACTTAATTCTTAACTGATTCCGGACTAGTTTAAGGTTAACAGATTACCAAGGTCAATACTAATGTTGAAGTTCATTAATTAACTATAGATTAGGGACTAACCTAAATTATTACTTTGATTCAACCTAACATACGAAGGATCAAGACTAAGATAGAAATTAGTTATTTTGTAGAAAAGAATAGTTAGGAAGAAAAATCAGAAATCTAAAGTAAAATTCCCAAAATCGATTAAACCATGTCAAATCAGCCAATAAATTTGAATTTTAATTTACAACAGAATATTCCTAACAACTGGGCAAGATCATCCATGAGACCTTAAATTAATAGTATACTAGTAGACTACAACTAGACACTTAATTTCAGTGTTAAATTCATCATATCAGCATATAGGGTTAACAAGTAACAAACTACGGAGAATTTCAGAATTAAAGCAAATCCAGAAGAAGAAGAGAAAAAGAAGAAAAAACAACAGGACCTTAAACTAATCATCATTTAAATGGAAGAGAATGGATTCTAAGCACAAATATTCAGAAAAATCTAAAAGTCTTAATTTTGGTTCAACCATGCAAGATATCAATCAATACAGAATTTACTACTTACGAAACAAGCACCATTATGAAATCCCAGTCTTAAAACGATTATCTATTTAAGAAGCCATAAATACCATTAAACTAATTGATCATGCATAGAAGTAATTTCTAGGCTGAATTAAGAATCAAAAATCAAAAGGAATAGTAACATATCAGACAACCTAGAAACTAAATCAAACAAACTGATTTATCACAAAATAATCAAAGAAGAGTAAAAGAAAAAGAGTACTAGTTAGTTGGGATGGGTTCGAACAGGTTCCGGTGGCTCGCCGGCTTTTGGCCGGACTCCGGCGGGGTTTGAAAATGGTCCAAACCCACATGAATCAATAGCTCTCACCAAGAGCTATTGGCTCATGTAGGTTTGAGTCATTAGTTCTCTAAAAATCGGCCGGTAGAAAGATTCTAGGGTTTCTATTTTTTCGATCTAAAATTAAAGAATTTCGGTGGTTTTCTTGGAGAATCTGAGGGTGGTAGGTGATTGATGGTGGTGAGTTGATCATCTGGTGTAATTTTGGGGTTATTTGGTTGAGCTCTGCCGCCGGAGGCGATTTTCGGCCGACAGAGTTAGGGCGGGGGGACGGGGGGACCGTGGTGGTGGACGGTAGAGACGAGGCTGGTCTCTAGAGAGAAGGGAGAGAGATGAAAAAGGGGGGGNGTGTTAGACTTCTTATGACTGGGGGGTAGGAATTTAGGAACAGTTAAATATTATTGGGGTTGTGGGGTTCCCATCCGTTAGATCTTAGGAGATCAACGGCTGGGATTTTTGGTAGCTTAAACGGGGTCGTTTGGAGGGTGCTGGGGGCAGGCCGGGGGGTTTGGGATGGGTTGTTTTGTGTGTAGATAAAGGATTGGGCCTGGGTACTTCTTGGCCCAGGTCCGATTTTAGGCTTAATTTTGCCTATATTAATCTAATTAATTAACTCTTAATTATATCAACACTTAAAAAAAGTGTAGTAATTAATTCTAACTTAAATTGTCTATTTATAAATTAAATAATTTTAATACTCCTAATTATATCCTTAAAAATGAACAATTTGAGCAATTAGTTATCAAAAACACATTACATCAAATAATCACTATCCGTTTTGTTATTTAATTTAATTAATTATCCATAATAAATTTATAATTCCTCGATAATAATGATGCACCTAACTATGCAACCTTAATAATTTATAAAAAAATGAATTATGATTATGTAATGCAAAAACAGTTCACAAATCACACTAAAATTCGACAAATTTTTTGTAAAATTAATTCATTTTATTGAATTTTGTAGGAGTGTATGGTAGGTAAAAAATCATGCGCTCACAGTCACGACCTCAGATAAATCTCCTGAGGCACTCTGATCGAGTAGAGGTACTTCGATGCCATTTCCCTTCAAAGTATTCCCCGAAGTCTGGGAAGTAGCTGGCAAGTCAAGGGACGAAGGGCCTTTGTCCTTTCTCTTCTTTTGGTCTCCTCCTTCGAGGCTAAAGGCTTCAGTAGCTATGGGCTTAACGACCTCGGAAGGCTTTCTGGTTCGAGTTATCAGCGTCAAATCTTCCACTTCGTCGTCATCAGTACCCGTGGATCGACGGACGAAGGCTAAATCCTCATTGATGACCACATTCTTCTTATGTCCCCAAGCTGGCTTCGCTTTGCTTCGGGAGCCCTCGTCCTTTGAGGACCTTTTTCTCTTATTATCTTTTTTTGGTTTCAAAGTCGAAGGTTCCTCTTCTTCACCGAGAGAAGACGACATCATCTCGAAAAACTCGTCGATACCTACAACAGGGAAGTTATCTCTTAAAAGGGGAAGAAGTATGATTATGACATATACCATGGTGCTTCGACTCCCACTTTCCCCTCGACAAGTCCATCCACTTGCATTTATCATATGTCGAGGTAGCTGCAAGTTTGTGAACCTAGTCCGGGAGGTCGAGGACCGCGTCAGGCATCCACGAGACCGATGAAAGAAAAGAAAAAATAACTCGATATGTAACAAAACTAATGAAAGGAAGATGAAGCGCCATATTTTACTCACGTGTGAAGTTCCATTTCTTGGGGAACGGCAGGAACTCCGAAGGAATGACATCAATGGTCCTCACTCTGATGAACCGGCTCATCCAACCCTGATCCATGCTCTCATCACTACTAGCAAAGAAATATTTGGTGGCCCGACATTGGAGCTTGAAAAGACCTCGAAAATGCTGAGGCCGATATAAACGAATGAGGTAGCCGGGAGTGAATTTGATCCCGGCCTTGTCAACAAAAAAACTCATCACCAACATGATCTTCCAGAAGGACGGATGGATCTTGGCCAGGGTAACTTGGTACTTTTGGCAGAACTCGAGCACAAGCGGGTCGAGGGGACCTAATGGAAAAGGGTATGTATACCCTGTTAGGAACCCCCCTATGTAGGTCGTAATATTCTCTTCACGGGAGGGTATTTGCAGAACAGACTCCCTTCATCCCCACTCTCTCCTTACAGCATCGAGGTGACTCTCCTCGATTGATCTTATATACCTCTTGGCATTTTCCCGACGACCGGCAACATCGGGAGGTTTCTCTACTGTGAAGTCCTTCTGCAAGGTAAATTTGCTCGGAATAATCTCATTTAGTGCCGGCGGCTTTTCGCCGACCGGACGAGAAGAAGAAGTAGAGGTTCCCTCTTTCTGAGGAACGGATTTGGAGTTTTCTTCTTTCTGAGGAACCGATTTGAATGTTTTAGGCATGGTTTCTTTAGGGTAAGGAGGAGGAGAAGAAACACTGGCACAATTCTAAGCAAACACAACGAAAGAAGTGGTGGTGAAAAGTGAGTTTGTAGAGGAAGATAGTTGATGAATAATGAAGTGCTTAATTAAGGGAAGAAAGCAAGTATATATAAGAAATAATGGCGACTTTTCATTAACGTTAATGGTCAACCGGCTCTGACGAGCAATTATGACTTTTTGGGAAAGAGAACTGATGGGTCACTTCGGTCATTTCAACGCCTGTGTCATAGGGATGACGTCATCACACAGGGATTCGAAGGGTCGAGAATTCAAATCGTTTCTTATCATTTCACTCTATGAAACGCGGGGATTATCTTTATACGGTCTATATCGGAGAGTCCGATATCGAAACCTCTATGGCATGCCAAGCCCGATCTCGAGGGGCTCGAAGTGGAGTTTGGAGTTCGACCTCGAAGTGCATACCTCGAGAATGTAGTTTGAAGGCCCATCCCTGGCTTACCTCGAAGTAGTATAAAATTGATGACCGTCATGGAAAGGCGAGAATTTTCCAAGAATACGTGGTTAGAGCTTCTAAGGACTGCAAATATAGTACAAGCCCTTACAAGGCCGTTATACAGTTGTACCAGTAAAATTTCTTTGCCATAATTAGACATGTACAATATTGGGATTCACCCTTCATATATAAAGGGGACCCCAAACATTCTAGTTAGACACAACATTTACTGTAATAGAACATTCTCCTTTCTTTTTTCGTGCTCAACATTGTCTCTCAACTTTAGTGTTCTTCATTTATTATTCTTCATTTATTGCTATAATCTGACCTTGAGGTCCCTAGTTCCAGTGAGCTCGAGGCCCCTGTCTTGAGACCACTTTGGTTCGCTTATCTCCTTTTCCTTACTTATGCTTATTACATCTTGATTATTAACTAGTATTAGAATAAATCACATATTTTAGAACCAAAAATCAAATATAGTTGTTAAAATCATTTTCCAGATAAACATTCCTGATATCTAGTTTCAGACCTCCTTGATGTTCTGTTAGTACTATTATGAATATTATGCTAATCTTCCTTGAGTGTTATTTGAATTTAATAATGGTTCACTTAATAACCTAGACTTAACCAAAATGTGAACTTGTTTAGTTTTGAAAAGTAGATTTTCATCTTAGTTTTGATACACTAGATCATAACCTATAAACCAATTTTCTCTTCCTGACATGCCTTTGTAATTCTGTTGATTCTTAGAAGTTCATTAAACATCTCATTAAACTCATGATGTTTGATCGCATTATTGGATCACGTCCTAAGGTAGTTGGCTTCCTGTACCACTCTTGTGTGTATCCTGAAAGTTACCCTACACTTAACTTAAGCTATAGACATGTTTATATTCTGATGCCTCATTTGTTGTACTGAAATACTGACATTAAATTTCATTATATCTGAAATACCACGCATGCTTTGCCAAACAAGATCCCTTATGTAATCACTCCCTTTTTCAAAAATCATGAAGTAATGATGTTAATTTGATTGTGTTAACACCTTTATAGTAGTATGTGTTTAACCAAAGAATTAGATCCTTTGACCAAAGTTGTTTTTATGATGAATGCGGGTAACTGATAATCAAGGAAATAATATTAAATAAAGAAGTATAAGTAAAAGACAATAGTATGATACGCCGAAAAGTAAAGTGTGTTGTATTCGCAGTCTAGATACCCTTTACAAGTTATATTCCCTTCCTTTATATAGAAAGTTTCTTAATATAACGTCTGATTCTTGCAATGATCGCCCATTAATGACTAATTATTACATTAATGAGGCGTTACAAAGGGTAACCGTAACTGTTGCATGAAGGTCACATAACGTATGGATCATTAATTGAGGATCCTTGAATCTGCCCGTAGCTCTGTCCGGATTCACTCTGACCGTGTCTCTTCCCCGTCTTAATCAGGTTGAATTTCTCGTGGCTGATGAACTCGAAGGTTTATTGTTCCGTTCCTCTTTGTTACATACCTCTTTATAGAATCATATCTAGTTGTCACGTTTTCCTTGGTCCACGTAGTCGGCTGAGTTGTCTAGAATCAGCTTACGTGTGAGACTTTTTTTACCAATACAGATAGTCCCCACACTTACCACTTATTTATCGATTAATATTTGGTAAGTGGATATGCGTTTATGGCGGGAATATTTTGCCGCTGCTTTACCTCGAAACATTATATCCCTCTCTGAACATAGGCGCCGTTTGTCACTTCCATTTAATGCTCAAACCACGTGTCCTTCCCAGAATTGTTCTGCAGTTACTCGGCGCCTTTTAGGGCTTTTTGCGGCTGCGTCAGTCCCGAAGTGACACTTTCAATTATGACTTTTCATCATTATTTTTTCCTATGTTTGACGGTTGTTCTCAAGTATAAATACCTTTCTTCTTTTCTTTGCTTCCACGAAACACTTTCTAACTTGTCTCTTTTACTTGTAAAGAATTTTTTCTTGCCTTTGTAAACATGTCTTCTTCAAATCAACCCAAAAGAGTAATAGATGTTGAGAATTTAACACCATTTTCTGCTCCGACTAGGAGTCGGAGGGGTGGTAGACTAAGGAGTCTAGGATCCACTCCTTCAAGAGGCTCTTCTTCTTCTCAGATAGCCTCCCCTCCTTATGCTAGGTCTCTAGTTTCTCCAAGGGCTAGGGCTTCCCGGTCTTTGTCGAGAGGTAGAGATGAACACCTTTGTGAACCTAGAGTTGATGAAATTATTCCCGTTGTGTTTGTCTTTACTAAGGACAATCAAGTTCTCGTAGATCAGTCTTCTTCCCTTGATAGCGTTGAGAGGTATCCAACCCTTATTACTGAAGGTCAGATTTCCCTTGTTCATAAGGAGTGTTTTTGGAGGACTGATTTCCCTGTCTATATTCCGAATAGTAATCAAAGAATAACGTCTTAGAAGACGGGATATTCTTTTGTTTATATGTACCCTTTTACTCTAGGGTTTAGACCTCCCATTGATCCAGTCATAATTGAATTCTGTCGTTCTTCAATATTTTCTTCGGGAAAGTTGGTCCGCTTGTGTGGTGAGTTGTCACGTGTCTTAGGAGTTTAGTTTTTGTAGCCTCAATTCCTTTTACTTTTAACCATCTTATTCATCTCTACTCTCCTGCCTTATTTCGTCAAGGGGTTTTTACTATGGCTGCCAGGAGTAAAAGAGTGTTGGTAACCCCTGGAGATGATAAGGAAAGAGGTTGGTACCTCCGGCACGTTGTTGTTCCCTGTCACGACCCCAAATCCTAACAGGCCGTGATGGCACCTATCGTGGAAATAGGCTATCTAACCATCACCTTAATACGCGTTTATTCAATTATAACAGCTCACAATTTAATAATAAGCATGCAACCATAACAAAAATAATATAATTAAGTCTTAGCGTCCCCATAATATTCTAAATAAACCTCACAAGAACTTGAGTCAATAGTCATGAGCATCTAAGAATAAATAAATCTAACTCTGCTAAAACTATAATGTATATCTCTGAATAAAATGCTAAAGCTAAACAAGGAAGGGAAATGGAGAAGTTGTGGACGCTGGACAGCTACCTCGAAATCCCGTGAATTTCTGCTATCGAACCTGCGTCAGCTACAGCTGAGAGCTGGTACCTGGATCTGTGCACAGAGGCACAGGGAGTCTTTATGAGTACGCCAACTCAGTAGTAATGAAAAGAAATCACAATCTGAGAAATATAAAGCACACAAACAGATACACCATTTCACAAAAGCCAGTAAAACACTAAGTCACCAAGTAGTATTCAACAATTTCATAGGTTCAAAAACCAGTTCCAAACTCCTTTGAAAAACAAGTACAATATCAGTATATCTCAGTGAAATCCTCAGTAAAACCAGTTTGAAAATGAAGTAAATCATAGCTTGAAAACATAGTAAAATCATCATAAAAGTGCCCCTCGGGCCAAAATCATTTCTCATAACAGATGCCCTCAGGCATTCCCTCAATCACTCAGTATCAATCATCACTCAGTATCAGCCCCGCGGGCAATCATCATCACTCAATTGGTACCGGCGCTCACTAGGGGTGTGTTACAGACTCCAGAGGGGCTCCTACGGCCCAAGCGCTATAACATCATAAGGCCTGAAAGCCTTCTGACCTCTCTCATAAGGCCTGGAAGCCTCCTCACCTCTCCGGCGC
This sequence comes from Nicotiana undulata, assembly GCA_005239495.1. Lineage (NCBI taxonomy): Eukaryota > Viridiplantae > Streptophyta > Magnoliopsida > Solanales > Solanaceae > Nicotiana > Nicotiana undulata. The sequence continues at coordinate 12,991 of ML287328.1, forward strand.
TCACTGGAAATGGGCTCAGGCTCCGAAGGGGCTCCTATAGCCCAAGCGCAATAACAACATAAGGCCTGGAAGCCTTCTCACCTCTCTCATAAGGCCTGGAAGCCTCCTCACATCACTCATAAGGCCTGGAAGCCTCCTCACATCACTCATAAGGCCTGGAAGCCTCCTCACATCACTCATGAGGCCTGGAAGCCTCTTCACCTCACTCAGTCTGACACTCTCAGTTTGCCCTTAGGCCATAAACAAACCGGGTTCTCGACCCAAAACAGTGTTTTATTTTTCAATAAATA
>ML287329.1:7307-36465 GCA_005239495.1 Nicotiana undulata
AAAATCACTAAACCTACACCCTCTTAATAATATTTTTTTTATTAAAAAAAATCTCCACCCCCCCCCCCCTCCCTTATACTTTCAGATGGTATCTGTAACATGAAATCATATGTTAGATCTTAATTTCAATGATGAAAAATAACATATTTTTATTTGCAGGACCATTCCAGAAGCAAAGGAGAGAAGTGCAAGTCTGTCAACGATGTACGAAAGAATACAAGAAAGGAAGGAGTAAAAGCAAAGAAAGAAAAAGATATGCAAAGATCTAACAACTGAGAATAAGAAAGGAAGGTCCAATATTAGAGGAACTCTAGGAAAGAAAAAGATATGTAAAAATCGGATGACCTAGATGACAGAGAATAAGAAAGGAAGGATCAAGATTAGAGGAGCCCCTAGGCTGCAAAATTTCCGTGTGTCTAGACTGCTGAAGATACGCGTCGCAAAAGAAATATATCAATCTCATAAATCGAAGGATCAATGAAAGGACGATTTGCTCAAGAAGATTCGCTTTCAGATGGAAAGACCGGCGATCAAGATCCAAAATCGGGAAGCTCCACACTTATTCTTGAAATGAATCAAAATTGATTCAACTCCAAGGATCAATTCTCTTGGGACTGCAATCTCTCAAGATCTGCCCTAATCAAAGTAAAGTTCTAGTGTATATATTGGAGAACATCAAGGAAGAAAGCACATACTTTGATCAAACCAACTTCGTGCTCTTTGTTCTACTCTAAACAAGCATTGTAATCTAAGTGTAATTTACTGTATAACTAGTAGAGAGAAGAAAGAGAGAAAAAACATTGGTGAGGCATTGTATCACGATTCCTATGATTAGAACCAAAAGTGAGTTGGTGTTCGAGATAACATCAACATATCTGTACGAAGTTATTCAAGGAGCTTTGAAGAGAGAACACTCTTGCAACTCAAGGGGATTAGAGTAGGATTCACATTGAATCCGAACCGGTATAAAAATCTGGGTGTCATTTAGTTTCTGCACTTTACAAGTTATCTTTAATTTTATCTTGCATCTGCTTTCCGTCGACGACTTTATAAATTAGTCAATTACTTAACTATAAAATAAAAAATAAAATTGACAATTCACCTCCTCTTGCACTTTCATTATGTTCCTCATCAAAAGGAAGCACCTACTGAGGTTCCCTATTTTCCTAGTAGGAACATCCTTACAAGAGGGAGCCTCCTTTGACATGTAGCCTATTAAAGATTTACATCAACAAAACCTTAAGTTCATTTTTCTTAAACAATGAATGGATTTCCTTAGTCTATCCTATTCCATTCGATTTCTTGCTTTTCAGTCAGCTCATGAATCATGATCATTGAGCATCTAACTTTTATGTTTTTTTGTTTGTTCATTAGGATCGCAATCATGTTGTAGTACTATTTGAAGTATTTCAATGTTCATAATGTTTGTTATAGTAATGACATGTTGCTAGTTATGTAGTAGTATTTCTTTTTAGTTTTCCTGTAATTTATTTTAAGTTAGGTTATTGCTATAAAAGTAAAGGCAAAATAAAATTTCTTAGTTGGACCACTTTTTGTTTTGTTCTATCTCCTGTTCAGTTGGCAAATGGATGGAAGTTTTTCTTATGTGGCTTTATTATCTTTTTCCTTTTTTTTTTTTGGCTTTTAATCCGACCTAAGCGTCAAAGCAGGTTAAGAAATGTTTATGTATTAATTGTCCTTTCAAGGGATTGTTTTTCATGTTTAAATCATATAATCGTTACGAAAAATAAAGAAGCAGGAGTGTGATCTGCAAAATTGAGGGATAAAGTATGTTTTTAGCCTTTGCAATTTTGTCATCTTATGGAACATAACTTATTGGTCAGGTCAGATCAAGGAACTTATGGTTACAAATCTAGTATCTAATTCTAAATTCGTAAGGTTAATAAATCTCATAATTTTAATTGAATGAATTTGGTCGAAACTGAGGCTTCATACAGACCAGTACACATTGGCCTCTCTACCCCCTCCACACAACCCCCCCCCCCCCCCCCCCCCCCCCCCCCACCAAAAAAAAACAACTTATCCTCGCCGCCTCCAACCCAGCTCCCATTTAGCCGCTTTTCATTTTCCCTTTTCAACAGCTTGTTCTAAAGGTCAAATCTTTCTTTACTACTTGGGGCTTTCACCAATCATAGCCCCAAGTTGTTTCACAAAATTTCTTGAAATTTCTGGCCTTCTTAATTGTTGCATTTCTTTTTGTTTTTATATTGATTTGTTTTCTCCAAATACTCAATAAAATAGAATCTCTACGTTGGTGAAAAGCCTCCTAAAGAAAGCTTGTCCCTTTCAAAGCATCAAAAGCTACTGAAATTGCCTTCTCATTACCCTTTAAAGCTCAAAATAAAAGGTCCCCAATTCAAACCCAAATACCCCTTTTTGCTACATGCACTTCCATCATATATATTCCCTCTAAAATCCACATTTTAGAAGAAGAAAAAAGTTTACACCTTTAACCGCCATTCTTTTCTTGAAAGTAAAGGGTATGGCTCTTGTGAGTAGAATTCCTTCAATTTCTCCTTCTTCTGGAGCAACCCAATTGAGAAAAATCAAATCTTTCGGCCTTAAACCTGTTTCTTGTATCAACTATGCATCACAATCATCTTCCCCCTTTACTGAGAAGCATTCAATTGAGAGGTACCAAAGGGACAATTGGATTTACAAGAATGAATTGGAGGAGAAATCTGGTTCTTGTCCAATTCTACCTGATCCCAGCTATGTGAGGGACTATGACATAGCTTTACAGCTACCTGAGCTGAAGAAAATGCTTCAGGTTTTGAAGGAGAAGAGGAAAAGTGAAGGAGGGGTTGATAAAAGAGGGCCTGGGAATGTGTATTTGGTTGGTACTGGACCAGGGGATCCTGAGTTGTTGACACTTAAGGCTTTGAGAGTTATTCAGAATGCTGATCTTTTGTTGTATGATAGATTGGTTTCTAACGAAGTGTTGGATTTGGTTGGTCCTGATGCTAGACTTCTTTATGTTGGTAAAACTGCTGGTTACCATAGCAGGACTCAGGTTGGTGCAATTCCTCTGTGGTTTTTGAACATTTTTGCTTTTGTTTGTTTGATTTACTGAATTCTAGATTCACAGTTGAATAGATTTTGGTTAGTCTTGATCCTTGGATAAAGAACTTAATTCTTGGCTTGATTCATGAATTTCCTTCAATTGGAATGATGCTTCTGTTGACAATTTTGTGACATTTGGCTTTGGAATTTAGTGGGAACTTAATCATTTGGAAAATGCTTGGGGTGATTAGAAAGTGAATGTATTTTTAGATGAGAACTTTAGAAAGCTTTAGGTAAAAAAATTGGGCTTTTCTATCATTTTCTTCCAATGCTGGAATTTTCACAATATGTAGTTTTGAAATGCTGCATTGGATTCCGATAGATTGGCTTTTATTGTAATGGTGGAAAAGATGTAGCCTTTCTTCTATTCTGTGTTTTAGATGATGCCTGAAATTAGCCTAGATATGAAAATTGCTCAAATAGTTGAATTTTAGCGGTGCATTAAGGAGTGGAGTGTTGATGGTTGAAAACCTATGTGCTACACCTTCTTGGCTGCAGTGACGGACCCAGGATTTTGTGCAAGCGGGTTCAATCTTAAAAGTACATGACTTTAGTCGTAAAATAGTAGTTGTCAAGTGGGTTCAAATAAAATATTTATACAAAATTTACGCTGTTTTAATCGTTATTTTTACATATACACAGTATTATTTTTTGGTTTGAACCCGCTTGCCACCACGTGTGTCCGCCACTGCTTGGCTGAATGTTAGTCTTTCCAATGTCACTACAACAACTAGCCAGATTGCATTGTGCTCATGACATCTATTCGTATTTGCTAGCAGTGAATTTGTAAGATAATAGTTGTGTTTTGCAGGAAGAAATTCATGAGTTGCTTCTGAGTTTTGCAGAAGCTGGAGCAAATGTTGTGAGACTAAAAGGCGGTGATCCGTTGGTATGTCTCCAGCTTAAATGTTTGGTATATGCCTATACATTTGTATGTAGCTGATTTTTACAATTCCAGATTTGAAAATTGGGGGTGTTTGTTGGATTATCAGGTATTTGGACGGGGTGGAGAAGAGATGGATTTTCTTCAACAACAGGGAATTCAAGTTAAAGTAATTCCAGGTATGATAAGTTTGTGAATCCCACGAAGAACTCAATTGAGCTATAAAACCACAGAATGTAATTTTATCTTTCGAAGTGTCATTCAGTTGGCTGGCGTGCTAACTTAATCCCACTGAAAATGTTTTTTACTTGAGAAGAGGCGTTTCAGTGTGGAGACGTAGCAATGTGCAGAGTGGTCGGAGAAAGTATATCTTCTTCAGTATTTTACTTGGGGAACAAAAGCAAGTCTCTCTATAATGATCATAGGCTTGCAATTTACCAAGTAGATCATGTCTTCTTTCTGAATGTTTGATCTGTAATTTTATGATTTTTCCTTTCAGATTAGATGCTGAGAGTTTTTATCTTGGCCTCTGTTGAATAGGACATTAGGTATCCTGAAAGAAATTTGCATAGTCTCTCTTGAGAATCCAGTATCTATGTTAATTTGAGCATATTTTTATGCTAAAAAGTGCTCTCTTTAGACCATCTTCCAACACTCAGAAAGACTTGTGCAGTTATATGTTTTCCAATATTATGGTCGCTGGTAGTTCCTCTGTTGATAGAAAGGATTTAATTTCCAAATAGACTCCATCTACACTTTGTAATTGCTCTATAATTTTTCTGTATAGGTAAGAGTGGGCTAGTTATGTGTAACTGGAATCTCATTCTGCCTTACACAACTTGATGTAGGCCTCATTGTGGTCATCTCATTTCAGGTATTACTGCAGCTTCTGGTATATCAGCAGAGTTGGGAATTCCATTAACCCATCGTGGTGTTGCAAATAGTGTTAGATTTCTCACCGGTCACTCAAGAAAAGGCGGAACAGACCCGCTTTTCGTTGCAGAGAATGCATCTGACCCTGACTGTACTTTAGTTGTTTATATGGGCTTATCAACTCTTCCTTCCCTGGCCTCAAAGCTGATACATCATGGGTTGCCAACTGACACACCAGCTGTTGCCATTGAACGAGGGACAACACCCCAACAACGGATGGTAAGCGAACAGAGTTGCTTCTCTTTCTCTTATTCCTTCATTATTTGGGAAGGTTGTTGCTTTTATCAGCTACCTTGGGAGAATAAATCATTTGTTATTTGATAACTGCACACGACAAAATTGCAACAACAGCTACACACATGCATTTTGAGAGAGGACATTTACACGAGTAATCTTGCTTTTTGAAATATTTCAACCACTCTTCCTGGGAATGAAGATATGCTACTTCCAGTTGGTCTATTGTTTTCTTGATGGAAGATTGCAAAAAGGTATTAGGAAATGAATGTCGCAGCAACAGGTCTTTATGTCAAAAAGACATCCACTTTTCCCCTCTGAGATTTTCTGACGTTGACCTTCCAATTGAGAGAAAAGCACTTTTAGGTGCACAGATATTACAACAGTGTAGTGCAAGGATCCCCGGTCTTTAAATGGGGCTTATTGGCATCATTACCACCAAGCTTCGAGCTTCCTTTGATTGCCCTTTTAAAGACGAAGTTAAGCTTGACCTTAGTGGGTAACCCGGATAGTGTTATTGTTTATTTGATAAATGCTCAAGATAGTCTTTCTTGGTCACAATTCCACCCCATTGGTTTCCGAGCTCTCTGGTATTAGAAATATTGAACTCATAAGCTTTGCGCTAAAACTACCACCTCTGTTCTCACATCACGCTCAGCTCCATTGGTTACTATAGTCAACATGATCGTGAAAGCAGCATTTGTTTGAAGTTAAGAAATGTGCTGGAAGGTTGTTTATTTAAAGTGGAGTGAAGAGTAAATGAAAGACTGAGCCTTGTCTCAGATCTCTAACTTGGAGAAGCTATCTGAAATAAAGCTTTGAAGTGATTTAGATAATAGCAAAATCTGCATGTAGTGTTTATTTGTAAATAAACAATAGGAACAAGGGTTTCCAGCCTTCACATTCAAGGATTAGATGAGTTATTCTTTGCTATTATATGAACGTTTCTTTTCTGCCTATTTAAGCATTCAACTTGACAGGAATATTAGATTGCGCGGCTGATTACAGTTTCCTTTGTAATTCATTCAGGTGTTTGCAGAATTGAAGAATCTTGCGGACGACATTGCATCAAACCAGCTAGTGTCACCAACGTTGATTATCATTGGGAAGGTTGTGGCGCTTTCACCATTATGGCCACATTCTGCTGAAGAGAGTCCCATCTTGGTTGAGACTAGACCTTCAACCAACACAATGCAATAGGGCAGCCTTGCTGAACAGATGATTCTTTGTGATCCCAAAACCTCTTCTCTTTCCTGCAGCCAAGCTGGACATTGCTGCTTGCTAAAAGATGCGCAACCCGATCAATTCTCTTTCAGACTGAAAGTCTAGCACAATAGAGGCGGTCTCATTTCTGGTGCTGTGGCGATATTTGGAGAAGAATCTCCAGCCAGCATGAACACCAACAGGTGGGATGTTTACTCATTCCAAAAAGCTGGCAACTCTTGCTGTATTTTCAAGAGCCAACAAGTGACTTTGAGATTTTGATCGATATCAGATTTTCTTTAGCAAATATTAATCCATAAGCACTCATCAAGGAGCACGGTGTATCTATCGAATAATTGATAATTTTGTACATTGAGATGGAAGGATATTGTGCTTTTTGGTTTTTAGTGTATTTCTAAAAATTGCTGCCTTTTGTTTTCAGATTTTAGGATATTGTTGTGACCCGATCTTGACGACTTTGGACTATTTCTCGTCCCTCTAATTGACTTTGAAGCTGTGTAATGTGGGGTGGGAGTGGAGGGATGCACTTCGAGGACGAGGAGTAGTGTAAAAAAATGCTTTGAAAACAAGTATTGGGATATGTCATATACACCCAAATGAATTTGAGCTGTATATATCTTCTTATTTTTTATCAAAAATAATAAATAAATAACTGTTATGAAACAATTAAAAAAAAGAATAATATTACAGAGAAAGAGAAGGGAAATTCTTATTGAATTTTAGGATGACTTATAATGGTATAGAACCCTCTATTTGTAGAGGAAAAGTGACTTAGCCACCAAGTAACAAACTCTAGAATCTGTCTAGAATATAGATATTCACCTTAAATAGAATTCTATTTATAACACTCCCCCTTGAATGTCTATTCAACAAACAATGTGCCTCGTTAAAACCTTAACTAAAAAATAAAACCCAATGAAAAAGAAAATCTAGAGAAGGAAAAAGAGTACACATGTTTAATAATACGCCTTTTGGTTGCTTCATTAAAAACCTTGTAAGGAAAACCTAGTGGGACAAAATCTTGTAAGGGAAAAAGAGTACAACGCGTATTAACTCCCCCTGATAAGAGTATCAATTCACATCCTTGAGCCTTCGCATCCAAATCTTGTGCACTAGCTTCTTGAAGGTTGACGTCACCAGAGATTTGATGAATAAATCATCCATATTAACTTCAACGAATATGTTGCACCTTGAAAATCCTCGTTATTACATTATCATGCTTATAATTATAGCAAGATACAAATGTGCATAAATTGCACTTAGGATGTGGTACTTCATGACCAATAATTTATATATGTTTTAAGCAATATCCTTCAGGGATTGTCATATAAGTTAAGTCATATAAGCCATATAAATAGACTTTAGATTTGCATCAAGTTTTCATGTCATGCCAGACATATAAGATATATGAAAGTGATTGCACACACCATTGACTTAATACTTTCGAGTGTTTGAACTACATGTCCAAAATTACATGTATTTCATATGAAACCAATTCTTTCGAATTGTGTCTCTTCCATTTGGCCAATATTTTTGTGTCTGTATTCGATAGACTTAAGATCCTCATATATGCTTAGCGCTATGATAGATGTCGTCGACGGACATTTTATATCGTATCCAATATTTTTTCATAAAGACATAACATAGAGATCTCTTCATTAATATATTCAGGTACATGAATCTCTCCTGAGATTTTATAAAGTGTTATGTGTTATGTCATGTGATCTTCTAGATCACTTGTCTCCTTTATTATGATCATTTTGATCATTTGCTCATCTTCTTTATCAAGAAGTTTATTTGAACCGATTTGTCTATACGCTTTAAGTGTACCATAGACTTTGTCCTTCTAGGACTTAATAGGAACATTTGCAATGAGAATATAGTTACTTTCTTTGGGTCAACAAATGCGTTTGGCATGCTTGGCAATATATTGCAAATGAATTATCTTTTTTTTTTTATGAACTTCAAGTTCATATTATTTTATTCGAGGATCTAGATGTACAAATGATAATCCATTCCACGTAACTTTTTCTCAATTGTTTATCATGTCTCCCCCTCATGTTAGAAAAACTAACTTTCTTCCTCAATTTTGGGAACCCATCTTTGTGCGTTATGGTGTTAATCAAAATATACGCCGCACATCAATAATAATAAAATGAAATTATTTGGTTCCTGACCCTGAACCACTTGTGAGGGAAAAATATAATATACTTTCCTATATAGCGTATATCAAATTGATATGGATAACTTTGTTCTCATAAGCAATAGTTTAGCTATTAAGTGGAGACACTCAATAAATCATTTTGTTAAACCAATTGTGATGTAAACCAACTTATCAAGATGAACTATCTTGAATAGACAATCTGAAAATTATGCTCTAAATTAAATTACTGAGCAAGTTACCTCGCAAATAGCAGGTTGCGAGGTTAATAATAATTCGCGCATGTAACCATCTCATAGATGCATCTTATGTGGTATACATGGCAGGTGAATGAGCTCATTCAGCATTCATGGGATTAAATCCCAATGTTTAGTTGGTTTATTAATTAATGAGAACAAGCAACATAAGAGAATTCGTAAAGAACTTTCTAGTTCTTTAATATTTACCCATGCAAATTCTCTTTTATTTTCGCACATCATACTTAAATTGATATGGCCAAACCAATTATGCCAACTGAATAAATTATCAATATTGATAAAGTTCAGGTTTACACCATGACGTGTGCAATTATCAATAAACTCCAAGTTTATTATGATATGAGTTTTTATATCAATAAACATCAACTTTTTGTGGCATTCTTTTATTTGTGTAGTACAAATTGAAGAATAAAGCGGGTAACTTTTCACATACATAGTATCCCGCTACAAGTTGTAGTAATAAAAGATGTTAAATCTTTCCTTTATTTATAGTCTCAATATAACCAGCCGCTTTCGCGAATACTTTAGAAACTCAATTAAGCTTCTTCGTGACTTACTACAACACAATAAATTGTATTTCTCCAAAATAGTAATAATTGGCTCTTCCAGATTTCTCGATTAATTTGGTACTACCACATATTCATCAACATTCATATGGTGAATATCACTTTCAAGGAAAAAGTTATACCATTATGGTCATGGTCAAAATTATGCAAGATATGTTTTTTGCATTATTATTGTCTTTTAATAATCACATTGCCATAATATTTTGGCATAATCACAATAGGTACGTGATAAATGATCATTCATGCCATAATAATGAAATTATATTCTTATTTCATCTCAAACCTTATTCTAGAGGTGAGTGTGGTATATTCACCATCACTAGCACGTTCATATTCTTCCAAGAATGAATATGTATTCATAAATCAAATGTTTTCACATTCACATCATGAATGGATATAGTCATCTATATGTGCTTTACAAAATCTCATGTCAAATCGATGACAAATATTACTTTCAAAGAGTGAAAGAATATTTTGAGAATCCTTATTATTCTAATTATCACAAATATGACGATTATAATTTCGTATATTGTCACGTCCACATCCATTGATACCTTCAATGTAATAATTTTGTCTTCTTTTAGACTTATCACATATTGCTATCACATTCTCTTAAGGAATTGAGAATGAAGCAAATTCTATGGGACGAGTTTCCACTTCTTTGCGCACAATCATACATGAATTTGATCATGGCAAGGCATAGAAATTTCACCACTTCGGGTGATTATAATTTCTTGCAAACTCTATAAGAGTTATAATCAAAAAAAAAAATCTTGCATTTAAAATCATAGAATTTCAAGAATTTAAAACAGAAAAATAAAGTAAAATACTTACCTTAAATCCAGAATTTAATCATGAAGGAAGTTCATGGAACAATTGACAATCATTATGCTCAATCTCAAATCTTCTACTCAATTGGTTAGAGTCTCGTGTTGATAACGTGTTATGAAACAATAAAAAAAAGAATAATATTGCAGAGAAAGAGAGGAAAAATTCTTATTGAATTTTGGGATGACTTACAATGGTATAAAACCCTCTATTTATAAAGGAAAAGTGACTTAGCCACCGAGTAACAAACTCTAGAATCTCTCTAGAATATAGACATTCACCTTAAATAGAATTCTACTTATAACAATAACAGTAATCTCCTAAATACTCTTAGGGGTCGTTTGGTTTGAATACGGTTTATGCCGGGATAAGTTATACTGGTATAAGTTACGCTGCAATAAGTTATACTGGGATTAATTATGCTGGGATTGTTTTCTATCCATTGTTGACAATTGCATGATTTGTAAGAAGAATGTATAAGTTATATCGGTGCTAATTACCTCACCCTCTATAAGGTATAAGTTATCCGGGTGTTAATTTTAATCCTGGGATAACTTATACCTGGTTTGCTAACCAAACGAATGATTAAAGTGGTATTAAATTTTTATACCAGCACTATACCTTCTTATACCTCATACCAAACGACCCCTTAGTCATTTGACGTAAAATGTTTATTAGTAATCCGGAGCAGTTAACCTTTTAGAAAAAATGTATCTCAGAATTAAATATTGAAATTTTTACCTCATATAGCAAAGCTTTACACCTTATTTATTATAAATAAATATCCTTTAAAATATTATTTTCTATAGCTACCTTTTAAGTTTTATAGTAAAATATGTATTTATGGTCACTTGCTACTTTTTAGCCATTAAATACGCTGGGTAATATTTTTCTCTCTCCAACTTTCTGTTCTTTCTCTCGCAAGACCACCATATAGTATACCCAAGATGTCTCTCCACAATCTCTCTCTCAATGTCAGTCTCTTTCCATGAATACAACCACGATTCTCCACTGATTCATCTCCATTGTCTCGCGAAAATTTCAAATATTTTTGCTCCAAAAGGTTGTGGTAAGTGTTAAAAGTTGTTAGATTTTCGCTGGTATATTGCTTCTTCTGATTCTCTTTACTAATTTTTCGAAATAATCACCATTGTTATGCTTTCACCAGAAAACTCGAAACTTCATCTCTAATGGCTGATTCAACAACTCACAAGAGGGTTACCCGACATCAAAACAAACCCAATTTGAGAAATCTTCGAAAAAATCAACACTTCTTGATGCGGAAAAAGAAAAAAACTTATGGATGATGATTCAGGGGTTAAGAGAAAAGATACTTTATTTTCATTAATTCAATGTATCTCGTTGTATACCATGTATTTCATTGTATTCACTAATGTATCTCGATGTATTCCATATATTTCATTGTATTCAACGTCTTTAGTTTTTTCTACTTTTTCAATATAGTCACTGTATTTAACTGTATTCAAGTTAATTATATAAATTCAAAGCTTCATTTTGTTTCACTGTTTTGTCCAGCAGTATATATTCTGCAATATGTATTCAATGTATGGTAGAATGTATTCATATGTTAAACACTATAGATGACCTGTTATACTTCATGTATTCAATGTATTGTATGTATTTAACCGTATTAAATGTAATTATGTAATTTTAATATATAAATCTATTAGTAAAGATACCACTAAAAAAAGAAAGGACGGATTAAATCTCTAAAGATTGCTCTGTTTTTGGAGTGTTTTTCAGCTGAGAATCTTTGTTATAACTGAAAATACAAATTTTGCGTGTTATAATTGAGTTTGTTGAGTTATATTAGGAATTTATCGCGTTAATTGATTCACTTACCGTTTTTAAACAGCTGAACACCTTTTTTTTCCCGTAGATTTCCGTTGTTGTATTCCCGAATACATATGAGCACATTCTATGTTTAGCTGGACTTCTTTGTTTTTCGTCGAATTTTCTGTATTCATGAATACAGTAGCTTGAATGCATCGAATACATTCTATAATAAGTGAATACATAACTATAGGAAGTAATTAAGTAAATGATAGCTATAACAAATTAATAACCACTAAACAATAATCATTTCTGAACATTGCTCTTAAATATTTAAGTACTTTACCAAATGGATGAACATGCTCATTTTTCTTTCGGTCAGGCAATACGCTTCCAAACTCCTTTCTTTATTAATATCATTTTGTTAAAGATATACATTTGGGAGCCTATCTGAACCATAATGATTATGACTTATTCTTATTTGCAATCATTTGACAATAGTATGCTAGTTCCATATAAAAATCATAATGTGTAGAGCACATTAAATATTTTAACTTTCTCAATGGAGTAAAACATTATATTTATGTGTCTAAAGAACTTTATCTTTTATCGTGAATTATTCTGTCTACTCTCATTCCAGCTGCCATTTGGTTGTCCATTTGGAAGGATAGGACCAATAGCTTTTTTGAATTCATACAAGGCTCTATACTTAATTTTAAGTGCAATTGTATATTTTTGCTTAGTCTTTGGTGCAAAATATCCCCTATAGATGTAAATGATAAGTTGGCCATTGTTGATTGATTCCCTTTGTTGCATTACATGACTTGTAGTAATGGTTCATTCTTTGTAGCAGTTGTTCTTTCAAGCTCAAAATAGGTTGTCTAGTGCTATATCTCGTTCGTGATCCCCACCCGGAAATTTCAGTGTGCATTGAGCGAGTAGTTAGTTCAGATCTTTTTGTATGAGAGATCTCGTTCCAACAGTTTTTCCGTGAAGGCCAACAAGGGCTTACTAAGAGATCTTGCATGTTTTATAGGGTCCTTCTTATGTCTTTTCATAAGCAGAAGTATGAGTAGATGTCTAAGTGCTCTCATTTGTCTCATTGTTTATCTCGTAATTATTCGATTCCGCCCCTAAAGCCAGCTCCTACTCCTCCTCCTTCTCCTTGAGGGCATTTGCATCTATACTCGTTTTTTGTGTCACGTTTTAACTTGTGCCCGCTTTATAAAAAAAATTGCAAGTGTACCCGCTTTTTCGCATAACTTCAGCATACGGGGCTGAAGTAGCAAAAACAATCACGCAAAACTTCAGCATTCTAGTAGACGCGCCTGAAGTAGCAAGTGTGCTGAACCAAGTGTGCTAAAGTTTTTGTTTTGTAACTGGCGAAGTTTTTGTTTTTGTAACTGGCGAACTTAAGCTCTAGAGCTGAAGTTTTTGTTTTGTAACTGGCAAAAGCTGAAGTTTTTGTTTTGTAACTGGCGAACTTCAGCTCTAGAGCTGAAGTTTTTGTTTTGTAACTGGCAAAAGCTGAAGTTTTTGTTTTGTAACTGGCGAACTTCAGCTCTAGAGCTGAAGTTTTTGTTTTGTAACTGGTGAAGTTTTTGTTTTATAACTGGTGAAGTTTTTGTTTTGTAACTATCGAACTTCAGTTTTAGAGCTTTCTAACAACTCAAATTCTGGTGCTTATTCTTCTTCTACTTCTACTGGTCCTACCGCTTCTTCCCCAAATAGCAACTCAACTGCCACCCTTCAGGTTTGAAAAATATATCACTTCTTTCTCAATTTGGCATTGGTTAATTTCTGTAGTTTCTCTTTTATTTATGTACAATTTGGAAAACGCATTATTTATAATTTGTTTTTAAATAATTTGATAAACATATTTATGGCAATCATCCCATGAACTGAAGTTCCATAGCAGCACCAACAACAGCAGAAGAAAGAAGAAGGAGGAGGAGGAGGAGGAGAAAGTGGGCTGAAGTTATTTAAAAAGTGGGTACAAATTAAAAGTTAAAAAAAATGGATATAGGTTAAATGGGGGCGACCAAATAGGGCACCCCATGCAATTTTTACATTCTTTTGACTATAAATGTACATTTGTACATTTCACCTATAAGCAAAAAAGGTTTTGTTGGGCTAAACTAGCCCAAATACACTCCCAATATGGTGTGATATTGTCCGCTTTGGGACAAGTCTGCACAAATTTCCCCAAAAGGTCTCACACCATTAAGAGATTCCTACACCTTATACGTAGACTGCCGATCTTTTCAGCTACCGATGTGGTACTTTGTTTGCTACAAGTTTATTCTGTCTCCTCTTATTCTTTTTCTTGTTTAAAGAAATAGGTGAAAGTACTAAAGTTCTAATAGTAGGTCCACTACAATCTTCTTTCCAAATTTAAACCAAAACTGCATTTCAGCCCCATTTAAAGGCAGTTTGCAGTATCACCCCACCCCACCCCACCCCATCCCACCCACATCCAAATCTATACATAATCCACATATATTCCTACATTCTGTTATTCTCAAGCAAATTTTTTATTAGGGTTAATATTTGAAGAAGATATGACATTTTCCGATTGCTCAATGTTTAACATACTTATTATGAAGGATTTCTGCCATTACGTTATAGAGGATTTATCAACTGGCTCAGAGAGAGATATAATTAAAATGGCATATATACCTCAAAATTTCGTATGATTATATACATTAACACATATATTACATATACATTGACTATGGCGGATTACATTTAAAGAATGAATGAATAAAAATGTGTTCATTTCCCTAAGCAAATAATGCATCTTTACCTTTGCTCCCCAGCTTCAAAAGAACAGTATAAAGAAGAAATGGGAATTGAACTTGTTTAATATGTTGCTGCTGTCTGTATCACAGAGTCACCTGCCCAGTTCTGCTGCATCGGACTCATATTACTATAAAATTATAACCACCAACCATTCACCTCCAAACCGAGTCGAAAACTGCTCCTCAAACCACATTGTCTGCTCTTAATAAGCATACTGAGGCTTATTCAAAATTCTCAGGATGTTGTAAGACTCTACCATTTATCACATGTTATTCCCTCGTAAGGAGTAGTTACATCGACGAATAGTTCGTAGTACCATTGCACATGCACTCTGGGACAGGATACTTTGTCACATCCCTTCCTGCTTTCCTCAATTCTGGCTGACCTAAGGAATCTCTATGCAATTCCAATATAATTCTGCTGAATTCTGTTTCAGAAAGAGATGAATTCAGAAAATGTCGAAGCATCTGTCTTTTGTTGGGAGTAATAGTCTTTTTGTGTCCTGCATAAGCCCTGTGACCCTGTTACAAAAAAAACAAATTACAATCACTAGTTAGAGGAAAATCTCAGAACTAAATTTCCAAGCAACTGTAAGTGTTAGGGAGGCAATACCTGAATAGCATGGCCCATGTTTCCGCCATGAGAAGGCATGAAAACGTTGCTGTTGGCGGATACTATGTAATCAATAGCAGCCATAAGGGAGGCTTTCTTTGCAAATGGCTCGAGTTCCCCGGGCAATGCAAGATCCTCTTTGTTATAGAAGTGAGTGAATTCACTTGTCAATGGTTGCAATGCTTCTTTCCCACCTAAAGGAACTCCTCCTGCCCAATATATTCTTGCACTCTTTGGTGCTCCTAGAGCTTTTAGCAACCTAATCACAGATTGTAACTTTGTTTAAGTAGGAAATATTATAGAAGTGCATAAGCAGAATAAAACTTTTATGAAGGCTAATGCTTACCTTGTGACCTCTAAGGCATTCAAGGGACAGAGACCAGCAAGTTTTCTGGTATGATAAGTCATGTTTGAACGTGAAGTTAAGAGCTCGGGCCTTTGCTTTCGCTCATTGTTGATCATCTCATCATACTCATGGCTTAAACCGGGAAGACATCCTGTTCTCACCCACACATCCTTCTCCATTCTCAAATGAAGAGCAATATATGGTCCTTTGCTCCTCATCCTCTCAGTAAGCTTGTTACCAAGTTCTAAGATTGATGGAGAAAACCTCAAAGCATGAAATGCCACCTACAAGTTCACATATCCGAATTTTGTCAATTAGACAGCTAATGCCTACACAAACATTTAGCAGTTGTTTTGTTCGAATAATACACATACTGAAAATATCTGCATAATGTTAGAAACAATGAGATTTAAATTTACCTTGCAGCGAAGCTTTTGAAGATCAGAGGGAAGATCCTTAGAAAGCCTCGAGTCAAGGCCTCGCAGAAGTAGAACTCCATCCCTCCTAAACTGCAGGAACATCAATTCAACAATCAAAATCAGATCCTCTGTGATTTCCCAAAACTTAGTTTCAACTTTAATTCACCAAACACAAAAAAAGACGAAAACATCTACATGTATAGTAAATATCCTTATTAAAAAGTCTAAGAGTTGAATTGGTATTTGCATTTTTGGGTTCAGGTATCTATTCAAGAATATAGTAATTCATTCCATCCAGCTGCCATAGAGTCTAATTCAAGACTTTGTCCAACTAACCAACTTGAAAGATACTTCCAAAGATCTCAACTTTGGTATTAACCAAAGAAAAAAACCAGTCTTGATTTTCTCCATATATAGAAAATTCAAAAGCCATCAAGTTTTACAATCTTAATTTTGTCTAACAGCATAGACTTACTAAAGACTATGAATCATACACTGAACCTCAACTGCCAAACTAAGAAAAGAAAACCATTTATCTTTTTTTCTTCCCATTTTTGGTTTATTGCTTTCAATTATTTTACGCTTTTGAAGGGATGCCTTGGAGCAACGGTCAAGTTGTCTATGTGTGACCTATAGGTCACAGGTTCGAGTCATGGAATCAGCCACTAATGCTTGCATAAGGTTAGGCGGCCTACATCACACCCCTTGGGTACGGTCCTTCCTAGACCTTGCTTGAACGCGAGATGCTTTGTGCGCGGCCCTTTTTAATTATTTTAGACTTTTGGACTAAACACCTATTTAACCAAAACAATTGAAAGATTCATCATACCTTTCTGGTATAATGTGAACGAATCCATTCAGGGGAGGCATGGAGAGGAGTCCTTGACTCCTCTACTGGTCTACTCATCACGTGTGTAGATGGAAGTGATGAAACTATTCTTACATCATTTGCTAATACTTCCTTAAAATGATCCAAGTCAAATATATCAGAGAATTCACTGCACACAAACACCAAAAACAAACATAGAACATAAGTCAAGAAATCAAAAACACCCCAGAATAGCATAGATATCTAACTTAAACCAACCATAATGTTACTCTATGGAAATAACCAATTTTCTACCAAATCAGAATTGCTTAAATAATTGAAGTTTCCAAATAGATGAATAAAAAAAGCTTGTCAAGTTGATAGAGTTGCCTAAATTCAGTGAATTAGGCAGGAAAATAAACATTTTCCTAACTGAATGAAACAAAACAGACCAAAAAGATAAAAACTTTTGAGCTGGAAAACAAAGAAAAATGGTTCAAAAAAAGAAAAAGAACAAACCTTTCATCACCCCAAATGACATTAACTTGCAAAATGGGAACAACAAGAGCAGCACCAAGAATCCTAGCAATCACCACTGCATCTACAATCTGATTTCTTTGCTGATTCATTCCGCCAGAAACCACCACCATTAAATATTTTTTCCTTCCTTTTACAATATCTACACTTGTTTTCCTATACTCTGCACTCAAATCCAAACATGGCCTATAACCCAACCCATCAGGTTGTTCCCAAAACTCACTCTTTTCATCCCCTTCTTCTTCTTTTTTCCCTACATTTAAAGCTCCAATACTGAGCTGAGAAATTTGTTTGTCATTTGAGAATGAGCTCTTTTCTTGTAAAATCTCACATGGGTTTGGTGTAAAAGGAACTAAAGTTTCAAAATTAAACCACAACCTTAACATACCAACAAAACCAAAAGCAAAAAGAAACAAAACCCAGAATCTTGGATTATTGAGCAAAAGCTTGAGCTTTACAGAAAAAGATGGATTCTTTTTCTTGGGAGAAAGTAACAGAGACTGAAGTCCTGAAGAAGAAAGTGAATTTATTATCTGTGATGGCACTGCTATGTAACATTGCTGCTTCTTCTTGTTGCTCTTTGACACTGCCATTTTTAATTTTAACACAAAAACAATGAAAACAAAGCTCCTTTATATATGTGTAAATTGTTGGTGGTGTTTAACTTTAACACAAGATTGTTCTTAGAAAGTTTCTGCAAATAGAAAGGAAAATAAGGGTGTAAAAGAAGAACGGCGGGAACACGAAATACGATGATTAAATGCGCGTTTGGTATTGGATGTAAAATGGTGGAAGTCAGACAAGGTGTAAGCCTAGTGTCAGAAATTGAAGAGCTGAGGGTATTTATATAAAGTGTGTGGAGTTGGAGGAGAAATTATTTATTTATGTGTTTAGTCTAACGTCTTAGTTTTTCAAATTGGGAAGCAATTATAGTTTTATTGAAATGACGATATTGCTCTTGGTCAAAAGTAGAATAAGAATTATAATAAGAAAATCTCAGTCCATGCGTGAATTTCATTCCTTTTTTTGAGGTGTTGAATTTCTTAAACTGCTGGATTAGTATTACTCGTGAAAACGAATAATTGTGAAGTTGTGACAACGATATGTCTTTTGAGTTATTTAAGAGTTTTCCCATTTGTTGCAAGGCTAAGAACCAAGACAAAGTCAATCCTTATAAACTTGACATTATTTTTATTTTTATTTTTTTTCATTTTTGAGATTTTGGTCCGGAGGAAATGGTTCAAAAAATATACTAGTAGTATATATCTAATGAATGGATTAAGAGTGAAAAGACCGGTAGAAAAAATGAGCTTGAGTTTATTTAGTAGAACTCTCACGGTCATTTGGTATAATGGATAAGTATAAACAATTTTGTGATAAAAATTTGGTATTGCCTTATCCATTGTTTAGTTATTAATCCTATGATAAGTTATCCCAAGATTAAAAAAAGTACCAGAATAGCTTATACATGTTACATAGTAGAATAATAATCTCAAGATAAAGTAGTAAAATTGACAATTCAGGATTAGTATAACATACCATACCGTTATAAAAAAATAATATCATGATAATTACAAAAAATACTCCACATAACTAATCCTGCTAAAATTATTCTCAATATAATTTGTTTTCAAGCCAAACGATCCTTTGTATGTAATGTAAATATCATATGTAATTCTTTATCAAATTCTCACTACCCAAGAACCATCCTCACTCCTCAAAAAAGAAAATAAAATGCAAGAAATTAGAGTTATGAAAAAGAAAAAAAAAGGAACCCGAACAAAGAAACTGGACTGGAAATAGTTTAATGTTACTTGTAAACTCAGTCTTACTGTGTTACTGTTTGCCAAATAGCACCAGTTGTTTATGCAATAATACCTAACACTAACAAATAAATGAGTAGATAAGCGTTGCACTAAACAGTTTTAGCCAGGCAAAGCAGCTACTTTTATTTTTCTTTTGCCGTTTTATTCTTTCGCTTTGTCGAAATCTTGTTCTAATAATCTCGTAGAATAAATTTGAATTAGTCGGATGAATTTTGAACAATGAATGGTTACGCAAAAAAAAATCACTTCTCTCTACTTTTCATTCAAAATGACATGAAAGATGTTGAATCTTAGAGTTTTCCGACTTCAACTATTTTAGATCGTCACGTTTGAAAACCAAATGATTTTCTAATGTAATCGTCGCTTAAGGAAAAAAGCATGAAAATAGTACAATTTTCATGCCATCCCTCCACCACCGCCCAGCTCTCTTCTTTATTATTTTTTAATTTAAAAACCATTGTATTGTTATTATTATTATTATTATATCTAAACATATGATAAAAGAAAAAAGCAAGCCATTATCAACAATCAGGCTTAGCATAAGATTAGGACAACTACTATTTCCTTATGCAGATTTGGACCATTCTAAATAGTCCAAGATACATTATTTATCATCAATACGTTTATTGCTTATCTGATTACTCCCTCTAACCTAAATATTGTGCACTCTTCCTAATATTTAGTACATTTTCATTTCCATAAAACTTTTATAAGAATTCAAAATCGTTAACCTATCCAACTTTTATGCTTTCTGTGATGTTTTATCATGACAGTTGGTTTAAGTGACCCCTTTTAAATCTTCAATTGGAAAAGATTTGTCAGTTAGGTGGATAATCATTTTATTACATTAAATAACTTTTAAAAGGTTAAATTTCTTTTTGCTGATGTATGGATTAAAATCGACCGGTGATTGTCAATCAACATCCTTCTCTGGTCTATTATCAACTTACTGTCGATAATCGCTTCTCTTTTTTGTGTCTGCCACTTTCGTGATCGATTATTAGTTTATTGTCAATAAGACCTACTTCCTGGTTGATCCTCGATCATTTTTCAATAAACAACCGTCTTCTTGATTGTTTATCAATCCATGATCGATAATCATTTTTTTCGTGAGTGAAAAAGGGCATTTATGTGAATGACTAAGTCGAATTGATGTCAACATATGATTGATAATCGATGTCCTTTAATCAATTAAGGTCTTTTTTAATTTCAAACATATAGGAAGAAAAACATGAAGATCTTTTAATTAAATCAAAACTTGTAGAGACATCATAGATCAAATCGTCTATCAAGTTAAATTTTCAGCCATACTTATTTCATGTTCCAATCAAATACTATAATATAAATTGAAGAAGAACTAGCGAGTAACGTACAATAAGTAAATTATTGAAGTTTCTCATTTAGGGATTAAAAAAAAAAGTTTGATTCTTTACCAGTTGATTTAATGAAATTGTAGTTCACAGGACTTTGCATGTAATATTGAATATTTAAAGTTATGAATAAATTAATTGTCTAATTTAGCTCTAAATAAATCTGTATTCGATAAGTGAAAATAATAACCAAAAATGCAAATTTAGTAATACTATATTAGGAGTAATGTTTAAGATTAAAAAAAACGGGTCACCAATTAAAAAAAAGGAAAAGACATAATTAGGCAATATATAGGACAAGCAAAGATGTTCAGAGGTTTCATCATCGGATTTCCCAAAAGGTGCGAAGTTCATAAGTTCACTTTCAAAATGTCTGCACCATATATAATGATTAATCATGATGATTTATAAGAGAGACAGTTGATCGAGTCTAATAGCCTGTCTGGCAAGGTCAAAAGTGTTTATTTTTTCCAAAAGCATTTTCTTTTCTTAACTTAAAGTGTTTGGTCAAGTTTATCGGGAAATATTTTTTTCTGGGAAGAGGCAGAAGTAGTTTTTGAGAAACAGAAAAAAGTAGTTTCTTCCCAAAAGCAAAAGTAGAAGTATTTTTGACTTTTCGTCATACTAAAAATATTTTTAATAAAATATAGTATTCCCTCCGGTTCACAATAAGTGAACAGTTTGCATTTAGCACGCCCATTAAGAAAATACTAAATTTTATACAAAAATACTTATTATGACTAAACTATCCCTAATTAAATATTAAGAATACTTTTTAGGGATATGTACATAGGGATTATTTTGTAAAAATAAATTGAATTCTTTCTTTATTACATAATCGGACACTTATATTGAACCAAAATGAAAAAGAAAATTGGTCACTTATTGTAAATCAGAGGAAGTATATACTAAAATAACTGTTAAACCTAATATTTAGGATATTAATATCTAGGTACTTCTTCTTATTTTTATGATAACTTTCTAATATATAGCGACTTCAATAGTGAATGCATTTATTGTTGAATGATTTTAATATATTTAAATAATATAAAAAGAGTTAAAGTACTATTTAATTTTATTTTCATATTTTACTTAAATAAAATGAGAAGATTTAATTATTGCATGTAATAATAAATTTTTAAGATTATTTATTCACTTGTAATATTAACTAGTATTAAGTAAATGTATTCATGCTCTTATTAGTAATTTGATACTTAAAAGTATTATTTGAAACTTAGTTTGGTCAAACACAAATATTACTTATTAGAAGTGTTTTTCAGAGTGATTAGCCAAACCACACTGTTTTTTTCTCCAAAAGTACTTTTTCAAAAAAAAAAAATATTTAAAAAATACTTTTTAAAATAAGTTATTTTTTTCAATTTGGCCAAATTGATAGTAAGAAAGTATCAATACTCAATAGCAGGGGTGGACATTCGGTATTTCGGTTAGGTATTTCGATATTCGGTTTATCAATTGTGTATACCAAATACCGTATATAAAAAACTGAATACCCAATACCAAATCGAAATATCGATATACAAAAAAATTTGTACCGAAATATCAAAAAAATCAAAATCGAAATACCAAATTAATTTGATTCGATTCGAAATTTAAGTTTTCGAATTTTATGCTCACCCATACTCTCAGTAGTAGGAAAGACTAACAAAACAAGCAAATCAAAACGAAGGAACTCATTTGCGAGGTAGCGTGTGGGGCAAGGGTTCTTGTGTTGCCTTGTGGGTGGGGACGGGGGAGGGACTTTTTTTTTTTTTTGTTTGAAGTCATTTGGTTAGGAAGATAAGGAATTACTCCCTTCGGTTCATAATAAGTGTTCAATTTTTTTTTTAATTATGATTTAAAATTAGTGTCTAATTATGTTATTAAGAAAAAGTCAATTTATTTTTACTCTTTTACCCTTATGTACATATTCCTAAAAAAAAAATTCTCACTTCTCACTATAATTATGTGACCAATACTTTAATAAGGATAGTTTAGTCATACTAGGTTTATTTGCATAGGATTTAGTAGTTTTTTAATGAGCGTACTAAAAGGAAAATGGACACTTATTGTGAACCGGATGGAGTAATAATTACTTCATTCGGTTCACAATAAGTGACCAGTTTACTTTTTTATTTTGGTTCAAAATGAGTGTCCATTTATATAATCAAGAAAAAATTCAATTTGATTTTACAAAATAACTCTTATGTACATATCCCTAGAAAAAATTCTTACTCCACACATTAAATAATTAATTAGGGATAGTTTAGCCATAATAAGTACTTTTGTATATAATTTAATATTTTCTTAATGAATATATTAAAAATAAATTGATCACTTATTATGAACCGGAGAAAATATAAAATTAACTTTAGAGTAATGATAAAATTATCTCGTCTGTTATAAGTTAGGAGTTCAAATGGTAAAAATAATCACTACTGCTTACTTTTACGTTTTGTAAAAATAAAACGAGTATTTCTTTTTCGAAATTCAAAATGGTGGGGGAATTGGGATAATGACTATCTTGGAGCTCGAGGAGGAATCGTGTCGTGTATCGAAGTAGCCAGCTGGGTATTTAAAAATGGTGGCTAAATAGGACATGTGAGCTGCCGCCTTTGCTCTTTTGACAGCCTGTTATGCTTTCTTTCGATTGATAAAGCTAGGAAATTCCCAATAATTTTACTGCTTCTTTTAATAATAACAATCAAGATTCAAGATAGTACTAGTCCACTTTCCTATGCCAGCTAGACAACTACAGTATATTACACGCTGGCATTTTGGCCATCGTGTTCGATGGTGACCTTTCAACATCCTGCCACGTAGGAACCAACAAAAGGCCAATGCACTGGCTTCTTTTGTCTTTGTTTTGGGGTGCAGGAGATGAGCCTTTTCAGGGCTTCGAATTACCTACATTTTGCCCATTTGATGAAAAAGTTAAAGGTAAAAACTAAATATCACCAGTGGTGGAACCTTGAATTAGTTGACAGGTTCCTGTTGTCCCGTATGTACAACTAACTGATATGGGGAACTTTATTTTCAAAATTGTGAGAGGAAAGGGATCTTATAAGGTGGTCTTGGTTGGTGTTTAGACATAAGGCGGAGCCAAAGATTTGAAAGTGGCGAGATCACTACTATCGAAAAAAAATTCCGTAAAATATTGGAGTGGGAATCAAATTCAGATAATGGAGTAATGGACTACAAGTCAAATATACCTTCCGAATCGATATATTGATGCAACTTTTGAATCATAAGGTGTCAATCGATATATGTTATTTAAGATATATATTCATATATATATACATATATTTTTTTTAAAAATTTATTGGGACATGGTTTTATGTAACATTATTAATACGCTGACACACATTTGGTTGGGAGCAGATAGGGTTTAAGAACAAGGCGTCCCGTTAGACATGTTAATCATATGTTATTGTTTCTTTTTCATTTTTCTTGGGACAAGGAGGGACACTACTCTAAGTCTCTAACATTGTGTACTGTGTTTCTGTAACTTACCTACTGATTTTCTTCAACAAAGTAATTATTGAGAGAAATAATTAAGCTCCTCGTTAATTTTCACTAGGGAACCATAATTACGGATTAATTTACAAGTAAGATTCTGACTTGACTAACCCAAAAAGGCACAATCCGTTTGCTTCCTTAACAACTCAACTATGAAATTTTATATTTAGTTACTTACTTTTTTATTTTAAGGTAGAAATTCTGACGTTTCATTTTTTCTTTGTTAGTGCTTCAGTTAATTAAAACTCATTATTTTACTATTGAAAGTCAGAAGCTCTTTGGCTGCTTTCATGCTCCACTAGAGACTAGAGTAGAGTCCAATAAGAAAGTGATTATAGCCATTTTTTAGTTGCGTTTACTTTCAGATAAGCACCAAAAAAAGTACAAATATTATCATGAGGCCCCATTTTTTTCCCTTTCATGTTTCTTTTAAAGAGTATTTTTTTTTTTTTTTTGAAAAATGGAAAAACAAATATGATTAGTTATGTGAATTAGGTTACAAGGAAAATGACTTCCTACTTTCTCACAATCATATTTCCACATGGTGATTTCCCTGTTACAAGTCAATTGCAATATAATTTTGAAGTTGATCATTATTCATTGCAGATTGATTTGTTTTCAAGCAAAATAAATTTATATATTTGAGAAATTATGACTCAAAATGATGAAGATCCATTAAAGAAGCTCTCAATTCTCCAATGAAATTGTAAAAATACAGATTATGCTACCCTTTTGGGACTAAATTATATTGCAATGGAAGTTGGAGTAAATTTCAAATATTCTTTGCGTTACTTAGTACTTCTTTTTCTTGCACGTTTCTCTTTTCGCAAAATTTGCTTAAACTGAAAGAAAATGTAAAAGTTATTATGTAAACAACGTAATTCTTTTTAAACTTTATTTCCATGATAGAAAGATTGCAATATCTTGTAAAAGCAGCAATCCATGCATTAGGACAGTTTTTTTCTTTCTCCAGGTGTCTTCGTTAGAAGATTTATGTTGAGTTTCTTTTTTTTTATAGTTCGAAAGAGAAGGTCCATCAGTATTCACTGTAGTACAAAAAGAGGTAGCAGGAGTAGAGTTGCTAAGTCCATCAGTCTCAACTTCTCTAAGTTCTCTTAAAAGAATTCAATAACTAATTTCCTTATATATATTGATAAAAAGATCTTTTACATTCTGGATTCTAACTAGTAAAAAAAATAAAAAACAGATTCCGATTCCCAAACTATTTGTGTGTGTATTGCATTAGTAGCTCAGTTGATGGAAACAACATTGAGAATGTGATTAACAGAAAAGGAAATTATAGTGAAAGAATATTTTCTCTAGTATTTGTTTTTTTTTTTAAAAATTAAGTTTCTTATCCTTACTCCTTAGTGGACTCATGCGTTGGATCGTGCCGTATTATTCCCTTGAAATAAAATAAATTGAAAAAGTGCCCTTCGAACTAAATTTCATTTTAGAGCTGTCACTCAAAATAACCACCAATGATTAATTTCCTATATGTTCTCTAATTCTATAAAATGGTGTAGTGGCGGCAATGTTAATATCTAGCAATACTATCTTTAGCCTTATTATTCTCACCTTGTAGTTTTGTACAAACATTTTAATTTTTATAAATTAGTAGTAGCTTTTATAATTTGCAATCAAAATTAAGCCCTTTTATCGCAACTGTATTTGTTTTTTGTTTTTTTAACCAAAGTAGCTACACAACAATACAACCCAATGCCTTAAGCTTGTTTATCTTACAAAAAATTTATATTTAAAAAGACATAACTTTTTTATATATATTGAGTCGTCGAAGAAGAATTGTAGCACTTAAAAGGATCAAGTCTGATTCTCAACAGACATAGAACGATTAAGGTACAAATTATTATATGGAAAAATCCTTGGTAGGGAGTAGGGGTGTACAAATCGAACCGGAAAATCGCACCAAACCGATTAAAAAATCCGACTAGGTTTGGTTTGACTTGGTTTTGTGTTGAGTAAAAAAATCCGAACCAAACCATCATATAAATATATAATTTTTATATATATTTTTAAGACTTTATATTGAATTTTCTTTAGAAAATATTAAAATATTTGAGATCCTCTCATGTGTTAACCTAGAAAGCGTACATTAACGAAAATTACTGTTAATTAGACGACTAAGAAAATAACTATCATGTATTACTAAAAAATTCTCCCATTAGAATATTTTAATAGATCATATGTTTGTCAATTTTTTCAATATTTACTAAACATATATTCACTTATCAAAACTTTATCTATAACTTTAACAAAGTAAGATTGGAACTATATTCATGTAACAAAAAAAAAACGAAAACACGAAAAACCCGACAAAACCGAACCAATCCAAACCGATATAATTGGCTTGGTTTGGTATTGATAAAAACCGAACCAACCCGGTCCATGTACACCCCTAGTAGGGAGCGCTTCTCCCTGAATGGGGCCCTACGCGGTGCGAATCCGGATATAGTCGGGCTCCAATGCGGGTACCATACACCGGGTGGGAAACCAAAAAAAAGAAAAAAAAACGAAACTGTATGATTTGTTAACAAATGCAAAAATTAGATGGCTTTATTGATAATTAGGCTACGATTATTCCATGAACCATATACTGAGGCTATCGAATCGTAGAGGTTAATTAAAAATTATTAGAAGAATTAGATATGCAGTCTTTTCTAGATAAGAATCCGTGGAGTTGGAAGGAGTTAGCTCGATAATATTCTTATTTTTTTAAAAATATTACTACTATCTACTAAAATAAAATTTAAGTTTTAAAATTTTCATATATTTCTCATAAGTAGCTGGAGCCAGAACTTAGAGGCAAACGCAACTCCTTAACCACTTCCATAATATGTGGCTTTAGTGATTAATCTTCAATAATATTCTCCAAAATGATTGATACCTTATAAATTAAACCTAATTCTTTCATACATAATCCCTTTTATTAGGTGGATGTTTGGTATGTATATGCTTCAAATTGCTGGCCAGCGACTACACCAACTTTTTGCATATATGTCACTTTAATATTTTTTAACCGAGCAATTTATGAAAGATTAAGAGATAAATTTGCTTTACTAGATGATTTTTTGTATTGAAAATAGTTTTCGGGGACTAATTAATTACACTTACTTTGCGTCCAAATTTTGGTCTAATACTTAAATATCCCATGATTGCAAATAGTATAATTACCTTTAGTTCGTTCTACTATTGAAAATCTTAATGAGTTATAAATAAGGGCAAAATACAAAATTTGCCAGTCGGCCAAAATTAATTACATTCGTTAGCCAAAAAATATGTAAACTATGCCTATAATAAGCATACATACAAAAAATATATAAATGTGGTAGTGTTGTAATCAAGATTGGTATACTTCTGCCATATCATATAATTTTTCTTGTTTAGCTGAAGAAACTTACAACTACTGAACTATTAGTGTTGATTGGTAAAGACTAGGTAAACAACCGTAATATTGATATTAATTTTAGTAGCAGATAGAGCAGAGTAGACGAATATATTTGTTTAACTCTTTTATTTTTTGTTCATCTGAAGCTAATACAAAGAAATAATTTAGTTGGAGTTGTTTTAATCAAATATAGTTGTTAGATTTATTACGTACGAAATCATCTTACGATTGCAACTAAAATGCCTAACTAATAATATTTTTGTGATCAATGTCTGTTTCAAATGATATCATTGTTTGGACTTTTAGAGAGTATGCTTTCCATTTAATGTAAAAAAATAAAAGCTTGATAAATAGTGACATTTATGATGACCTCAAAATCTTCTTCCACAATGTCAACTTAGATAACAAACAATTAAAGATGAATTTCTTGAAGGGAACGATTCGTTGTAGTAGTTTTACCTAAAAAGGATTATGAATGGGAAGATTAAAATGATACTCGGATTTATTTATAATCTCGAGTTTTCACACACATTGCATATTTGCTCGGTGGGTCAAGGTTTTCACTATCCGTCCTAAGACGGATCAAAAAAGAGTGCAAAACCTTTCACTTGTTTTTGGAATTTTGACATTAGAAAGTATTTTTACGATATTGACTCATCCCAATCTTTAACAGAAGTGAGCGACGATCCCAAATTTTTTTACCATATTCAAAAAAAAAATTCCGCCGGACGACTCGTAGAAGAACGTTAGAAAATAACGAGAAGAAATATAAATGTTTAAGGAGGTGCGAGCTTGTATGACTTTTGCGATGATTAAGATTAATTAATTGCTATGTGCTCGTTGGTTTTTAGAATTTAACAGTGATTTAATACAATAGAAATCTAAAGAGCATTAAAAAGAGCAGCTCTTTAATATTTAGTGGGCTATATCCAAAATACTATACAAGAATTTTAGAAGGACAAAACATTACTCTCTCCAGTCCAAAATAAGTGAATTTTTGGCTTTTTTTTTTTTTAAATAAGTGATTTTTTCAGATTTTAAGGATGAATTAATTATTTTTTCGTACATTGTCCTTGGAGTAAATAGTGTTGGAATATGTGTTAGGAGTGTTTATGTGAGATAGTAAAGGTTAATATAATCAATTTCATTATTAATTAATGTTAAAAGGTTAATTTCTTAATCTCTATGAAAATATCCAAAAAATCACTTATTTTAGACCAAGAGAGTAGTATTTTAGAACGTTAGTATTTTTTTGCTGAAAATGTTAAGGGGCAACTAAAGATGGAGTACCTTTCAAGTTTTAATCATGGATGTTTTTAATTATATGAGGATATTTTTCTAGCTAAGCATTTGTTCCATTGGATCTTGAACAGACATAGCATAACTTCGGGCAATGAAATTTCTGTGTATTTCAAGAAAGCTAGAACAGGATAATGTATAAATTAATAATGAACATTACTCTCGAAAATCACCAACAATAAGAGAATCTTATGCTTGAAGAGTAATAATTCTCACTTTTTCCTTTTTTTTTTTGGGGGTGGGGTGGGGTGGG
>ML287329.1:36742-48910 GCA_005239495.1 Nicotiana undulata
GGGGGTGGGGGGTGGGGGGTTCATCAATGAATTCCAACCCTCTTAATTGTTCTGTT
Source organism: Nicotiana undulata (assembly GCA_005239495.1). Classification (NCBI taxonomy): domain Eukaryota; kingdom Viridiplantae; phylum Streptophyta; class Magnoliopsida; order Solanales; family Solanaceae; genus Nicotiana; species Nicotiana undulata. The sequence goes on from ML287329.1 coordinate 36,799, forward strand.
TAACATAAACTCAAATCAGAGAGCTTGGTGTCTATCTACATTGCCTTCACATGTATTAGGGTCAGTTTCTTGAAGAAGGCCATGGGAAGTGAAAGATAAGACGCAGTTATAAAATATTCCGCATTCAGATTCGGGAAAGGATAGCACCTCAAGGGGTGTGATAGACAACCTATCCTAAATGGAAGTATTAATGGCTGCTTTCACGATTCGAATCCATAACTTATAGGTCACGTCAGTGGAAAAGTCACATGGTTACAAGGGTGAAATGCACTGTGAATATAGATAAAATATTACGTTTTAGATATATATAACACATATTAAACACTTTTTATTAGAATTTTTTCACTTCTTTCAAATTTTATTACCCTTTAAGTAAATTTCTAGCTTCTTCGCTGAATCACGCGGAAATAACTTTACCCCTTGAGTTATTGGGAAGAAGTGAAAGATATAATATAAAATTCAAACTAACCTCCCTTCTTCACATGATGGGTATTGGGTAAAAGTCAATCCATGTGATAACTGATCAATTCCATAAGTGTTAAAGATACTACTGGATTTTCAACCTTGCACGTTAAAAAATGCTGCCAAATTTACTTTTTCGAAGATTTCCCTTGAATAGATTACGTTCAAGATCCAAATGATATAAGTTGGTAAGTAGAATGGTATTACTACCAAAAAACAAAGTATTATTTGTCTGTAGTTGTGATTTCTAGGTTGATTTATTAAATGGATCAACTACTGAGCCAAAAAGAAAAAAGAATTCAATTTCCTCCTTCTTAATACACTTGCAATACAATCCACAGATTTCTGAATATATAACGCATATTCTTTCGGGGATTCTTTGGTTGGAATACGTTTTATACCGGTATAAGTTATTTTAGGATAAGTTACACTGAGATTAGTTATGCTGGACTGTTGTTTATTCATTGTTTGGTATGTTGTATTAAGAATGACAATTGCATAATTTTTAAGAAAAAGATATAAGTTACATCGGTGCTAATTATCCCACCTTCTATATAAGGTATAAGTTATCCCAATATTAAAATTAACATCAGGATAATTTATACCTGATTTACTAACCAAATATGATATTAAATTTTTATACCACCCTTATACCTTCTTATTCCTCGTACCAAACGACCCTCGTAGTTTTGTGTTAATGTGACTGAGCACCACCTAAAACAACATGCATTATATAAATGTGATTGGCTTTAGGGTAAGTGATATTGTTGGAAATACATCATCAATCCAATCCTCTGTCAGTTTTAACAAAATAATTCCAAGAAGTACAAATACATACTATTATCGGCGATACCCCGGTATTGACGGGTAAATTCATTGGAAAAAATTCACGATTTGAATCGCGGTATTACGAGTTTGAATTTTAATGATTTCCTAATCACTGGTACTTCTTAGTTGAATCTTTCATAGTTTTGTGTAAATGTAACTTATTTCCACGTGATGTTTATTGACCTAGAGAAGACGTATGACAAGGTTCCTACGGACGTTCTTTGGATATGCCTGAAGGTGAAGGGTGTGGCGGTAGCTTACATTAGAGCGATAAAGAATATGTATGATAGAGTTAAGACTCAGGTTAGGACTATGTGATGTAAATTAGAGCCTTTTCCGGTAGTTATGGGATTACACCAAGGATCTGCGCTCAACCCGTTCTTATTTGCCCTAGTGATGTACGCCCTAATACACCATATTCAAGGGGAGGTGCTATGGTTTATGTTGTTCGCTGAAGATTAGTTCTGATCGATGAGATGTGTGGTGGCTTTAATGAGAGACTGGAGGTAAGGAGACATGCCTTAGAGTCCAAAGGTTTCAAGTTGAGTAGGACTAAGACGGTATACCTGGAGTGTAAGTTCAGTGGCGTGACGGGGGAAGCGGATGTGGAAGTGATGCTCGACTCACGAGTCATCGCCAAGAGAGAAGGTTTCAAGTACCTAGGGTTAATTATTCAGGAAAATGGGGAGTTCGACGAGGATGTCACACACCGTATTGGGGTGGGTTGGATGAAATGGAGGTTAGCGCCTGGTGTCTTATGTGACAAGAATGAGCCAACGAAAACTTAAAGGTAAGTTCTATACATCGATGGTTAGACCAACAATATTGTATGGGGCTGAGTGCTAGCTAGTCAAGAATGCACATATCCAGAAGATGAAAGTATCCGAGAGAAGGATGTTGAGGTGGATGCGCGGGCATACGAGGCTGGATAAGATTAGGAATGAAGATATTGGGGAAAGGGTGAGCAGTTCTCTCACGGACGACAAGATGCGGGAAGCGAGGCTTAGATGGTTCGGGAACGAGAGGAGGAGAATCCCAAATGTCCCGGTTAGGAGGTATGAACGGTTGACTTTGGCAGGTACGAGAAGAGATAAAGGGCGACCTAAGAACTATTGGGGCGAGGTGATCATGCAAGACATGTCGTGACTTCAGATTTCCGAGGACACGACTCTTGATAAGAAGCATTGGAGTTCGAGCATTAGGGTTGTAGGTTTGAGAGTAGTCGAGCGTTTTTTCTCTTTGTACCGGTTAGTCTAATAGAGTTTTGTTTAGTAATACTAGCGGGTTATGTTGTGTGCACACTATTTTTTTCCTTTTGCATAGTATTGGGTTATTACCCTTCTAATTATTTGTTGTCTTGTTCGATTGCTGAATATTATTTTTCTGGTTTCTTTTGTTATCATAAATTTACTTTTTTGTTCTTTTATGATATTATTGTCTCGTCTATTAAGCCGAGAGTCTCCCGAAATTAACTTTTCTATCTTCCTTGGTAGAGGTAAGATTTACATATACTCTACCCTCCCTAAATTTCAATAATAATATTATATTGAGTTGTTATTATTGTTGTTGTGTTAATGTGACTGATAAGGTGATCAGATAAGGGGGGGGAAAATAGTGCACTAAAAGAGAGAGCCAAAACAGGGAATGCTAAGAAGTTAGGAAACAAAGAAAAGAAAAACCCATGTTTGTTACATGTGAGTAATGTCTCCTTGCCATGTGCATTTATGTTATGGCCCCATTTCCCCTCTTTAATTCTTTCTCTTTGTTCAGAAAATTCACAGCCTCTAATAATGTTCAAGCTTATATTATTTCAGAGTCATAACTTGGAGATTGGGCCCTTCACTTTTTCACTTTTTAGGAATACCTTTTCTCTTAAAAGTTGTGTGCCTTTGGGCCTACTTTTTGTCATTTAATATATATGATTCATTGAAGACTCAAATTCCCTTATTGTAAGTTAGTTGAGCATAAATTTGGTTGAAACTTCAAATAAAAAATTAAAAATTATGTTAAAGATAATTTTTCGGAACTTGAAATTTTTTCTTCAAACGGTTTCCATAAATTGATCAAATTCCTTTATTTTAAGCTAGCGCTTGGACATAAATTTCTTTAAACTTAAAAAAAGAGTTTTTAAAATTATATTAAAAAAGTAATTTTTGAAAGTTAAAGTTGTGTTTCTATATGCATTTTACTTGAAAATAAGTTGAACTTTTGTGATTAAAAGAAAAAGTTTCATCCAAATACTGGCCTAAACCAATTTTGGGAACTTGATTTTTTTTTCTTTCAAAAATTGATCAAATCCATGAACAAACAATATTTTTATTTTTATTTTATTTAAAAAAAGTGAAAAATCAATATCCAAACGGAAGCTATGTCATGTCATTTTTTTCTTAGAAATTTCTGCTTTTTTCCTCTTAGTTAGTCAAAGGTATAAGGACAAGATGCTTGCTTTTGGGGTTCCCTCACTCAGTTCAATCCGAAGAAATAGTGACTTGGAAATCACCCGATGTGTTCATCTTTTTTTGATTAAATAGCACGGGCTAGGCAGTTTTCGAATTGGTCATTCAAAAATAATCAGCGTTTGCAAAGTCATTGAAAAATAATTACTATTTTGCTGCAACGCGGAAAGTTCCAGCATAATATACTGGTTGGCTATTGTGGATTATAAATCTTTACTTTGATTTCTTTAACCAATTTGGACTATATTTTTTTCAGCCCATTTTAAACTGAGGCTTTTTATCCCAACTCCAGTCAGTCAGTTGGGTTGGGTTGGGCTGGCGTGGAGCCCAAACATTCAAAAAAGTCATGAAAATTAATTACTTGAGCAAAAATAAAAAAGGTAGAACATTAAACTAAATTAAAGGAACGCAAAAGAATATTTTAACTTGTGCTATTGTCAATTGATTGTTTGTTCATTGAAAGTATTTTTTAACTTATTTGTTGAATCAAAGCGGTGAAAAAAATAATAAATTTGTTAGTTCTTGCTCAGGAAATTGGATAAAGATCAATTACTTGTTGTTATTAGACTAATTACTTGAGTAATTGGAATAGTTTCCTTTAAAATTCTTTTTGAAGTGCTAATCAGCTGCCCGCTTAGGACTCGACTCTAGCGTGACTTGGATTGGTCCATTATTATTATTATCTTCTTCTTTTTTGTTGAAAATAAGGATAATATTGCATTAATACTAGGGTGGTTCAGATAACATATATTCTATACTGTGTTATATAGGACACTTTGGGTACCTAAACTTGCTAGCATATTACATGTATCATGCACGACTTGTTTAACAAAAGATACAGTTCCTTCCTTATCCTTATCTAATTGTTACATTACAAAAAAGTATAGGCTTGATAATCGATAAGCTTTGTTGAGGATAGGCAACTTCAAAGCTTCCTTGGCCAACAGATGTGCAGTAGCGTTTCCTTGGTGAAAACTATGCCTAATGAGCATCTCCCTCCCTTGGAACATTAACAGCCTACAGTAATTAACGAGCGATAAGGTTAGAAAAGTTTGGTTCCAAAATTAGCAGTTTCACTGCTTCTGTTGCATCTGATTCAATTTCTAGCGAAAATAGATTGGTCCATTATGATAACAGGTAGCTACTTGTAGCACTGCTATTTAAAACATATTTAACTTTTAAAAATTATTGTAATTTATTTAATTTCCAAACAAAACTAATACTAATTTTTTTGTTGTTGCTATAGCTTTATATAAAATGTTAAACAAGAAACAAAATTAAAGAAATTTTGATACGTGCGTGCCTTTCATCATCGTTTGAAATAGGCCTTAGCAAGAAATTCAGACAGTCTCTATTTAAGGAGGAATTTCTTGAGCCAAAGAGCAGAGCGTTTGGGATATCTCTTCAGATTGTTCTTATAATCAACATAATTAAGACCAAATTTTTGAGTGTATCCTGAGGTCCATTCGAAATTATCCAGAAACGACCATGCAAAGTATCCCTTGACGTCCACACCTTTCCTGTTAGAAATTAATAACAATTGCATCAGTCATCTTTGTATATATATATATTTGCATTCAATCTTCGAATAATTAAATCACTTAAATTCATTTAGGTAAAATCATTAACTAGTGGAGCAAGATAATTCCGTTTTAAATATTAACAAAAAAGAAAAGGAAAGACAAAATTATAATAGTGAAAGGGCATAGCTAATTAAGAAGAGAATGAATTTTACTTAATGGCTGTGTTAAGGGCCATGAGATGGCGACGTAGGAAATCCACCCTTTGGAAATCATCGACTCTTTCTTGAACCATTGTTACATTGCCATCACTCATCCCTATTCATAATTAAACAAATAACATTTCAATTTTGTAATTAAGAGAGTTGTGAAAATTAATTAATTTCTTATCATACCGTTTTCTGTTATGTAAATCTTTGGATTGTTGTACTTTTCTTTTGTGTAGACAAGAACTTCTAAAAGTCCTCCTGGGACAACAAAGAAAAAGGCCGATCCTGTATATTAGGAGTAATGTGTACTCACCATCCAATGGTGAAGTCAATGGCTCGTTGAGCTGCTTCTAAATCTTTCTTCAATTTGGAATAGGGCTCAAACCAACTAGCCACTATTACTATTCCTATCTCCCCTTTCTGTGATGCCTACATAATTTCTTAAACATATTTCTTAGATTTGAAGCAGATAAAATAATTTCCAATGGTAACAATATTTCATAGAAATGACTAGTTGCATTTTTTAGAGTATTCATATTCCCTCCTGTATGGGTCAAAAATTAACTCTAATATGATTAAACCATGTTATTATTAAGGAGGTATTCATAGACTGTCATGTGTCACCAACACAACTCCAATGAAGACCTGCCCAAGGTCGAAGTGGTTCATGAAAAGAAGAAGGTTGCGGTCGAAGAGCCGGCAAGGATCAAGTTCGAGAAGTTGTCATAGATCAAGGTCGAGGTCGAGCATCCTAGATAGAGTTATAACGGCTAATTTCAAGATAGGACACTAAAGAGAACATTCTATTGGATATTCTCTGCACCTGTACTATTAGGGTTTCTAGGTATATGGTCCCTAAAAATAGAAAGAGACACATATGGTTTTCATTTGTAAGAAAACACATTAACTTTATAGAGAGAATCTCATCATATTACAAGCATACAAAAATAACATTTTTACTAAGATTCTTGTCTAATTTTTCCACCAGATCCAAGAACAACCTGAGTGTTCTAAGGCTAATCAATCATTCTTCATGTCAAAAATAATATTCACAGATATCACCCCTTTTCGGGTGATTCACATATTTTTATTTACTTAAATATCATTTATTACTATTCATTACTATTTAATGCCATCTTCCTTCTTTTTGGATCATTAAATACTATTATTAGTGCTCACATTCATTACCATTCAGTCAATATATATATTAACTGTCATAAAGCCGATAACCTTATCTTTTGGATATTATTATTAGCTAAGATTGACTCTTCATTATTTAAATCTAGTTGGTTGAACAAAGATCTATATTTTGGGTCAAACATTTTGGCGTCGTCTGTGGAGACTTCTTAGCTAATTTTTTAGTTTCTTTTAGATCTGCAGCTAACGTGAGTCACTAACCTAAGAAACCCCAAGATCTTTCTCTTTTTTTTGCAGGTACGGAAACCTACATGGCAGGTAACAAAGGAGAGAGGACTAAAGTGACAGGTGATTTCCCTAGCAGCCTCACGAACGCTATCAACGACAGTTGTGAAACATTAGGCGATGATATGACACCCACTGCCTCCGCCAGACGCGATAGGTTGCCTCCCCCCATTGTAGCATAACAAAACAAAATGGAAAAGGGGCCTCCACATCCACAGGATAAGGGACGCCACCGACCATGAAAAAACTCCTCAAAGCGTGGTTGACCGATGCGCTAGTAAGCGTGCTCAACAAGCCCACTCCATACACGAGCAGGGTGACCAACCTGACACTCCCAACACCGGGTATAACTCACAATGTTACTAACAATGCAGGTGACAACGTCCCCGCTGTTGTTCTAAAGACGATGGAAAAAAGGGAGAATGAAAATAAAACGCTCAGAGATCAAATGAAAGAACACCAAGAACGAGTCGACAAGATACCAGGCGCCCCTAAGCTACTGCAAAAGAGGGACGCCGGTAGGTTCATATAGCAGCCGTACAACGGGGAAGTAGCCCTATATGCCATACCAAAGACCTCCAAAATGCTGCCATATCTCATGAATTGACTGACCCCGATGATCACGTGACTCATTATGTCACCGCAATGAAGGGAAACGACCTCACCAAGGAACAAATGTCTTCTATTTTGCTGAAGACATTTAGCTAAACCCTTATGGGAGGGGAATTAACATGATACTCACAGCTACCAGGCTGCTCCATAGAAACTTTCGAGGAAATGACTGATAAGTTCGTAACGACGCATGCATGAGTCAAGAAATCCGAAACAAGAGTAAACGATATATTCTTCATCAAGCAGTTCTTGGGAGAGGGACTTCCTCGCCTAATTCAACAAGGTAAGGATGACCCTACCAAAAATGTCTGAGGGGTTGGAAGTCGCGACTTTTTATAATGCATTGAGTAGAGATGGTTAAAGAGCGACTACAAAATTCCTGAGCCGGTTGATGAAATATCCTCTAACACTTGGGATGAAATCCATAATGCTTACTGCACCAAAGTCTGAGCATATGATGACGACCTAAACGGACCAACTCGATGGCTCGTCTCGATACAAGCCGAGCCCAGGAAAGAACATAGAGATAACATAAAGAGAGATCACTTGGCCTCACGACCCAACAGGGAACGACATAAGCCATACGTCAGGGCCCCCACCCCACCTTATTTCCGCGATGATGAAGGCCCATCCAGGGCGAGAACGGGGACTCACCGAAATGCGAGGTATTCCCCCCTCATTATCTGCTCACAATTTTTTGTGTTCCACCTACGGAAATAGTCTATGCCCTAAAGAAATTCGAAACGAAGGTGAAATGGCCGCCAAAGAAGAGGTCCTATCCAAGCACCAGAAAATTCGACGCCCTGTGCGAGTTCCACCAGGAGCACGGACACAAGACAGAAGACTACATCGCCCTCAGGAAAAAGGTCGTGAACATGTTACAACAGGTACACCTTAAAACAATGCTGAGCGACAATGGGAGAAATAACATTGCCAAAGGACGTGAATGCTAAGGCTTGTCGAAGCCACTATCACCAGCTCTAGTTATCAACATGATCATCGGCGGTAGTGACAACACCTCCATCAATGACATTAAATTCACTGCCACTCACAAGCTCAAAAGATCTATCACCCACGAACGGTATGACGGACCTGAAAAAAGTAGCATCTTCGACGAGTCAGATGCCGACAATTTGACTTTCCCTCACAATTATGCTCTCGTCATTACTTTGTGAATTTTAGATACTGATATCAAATGTATCATGGTGGATGATGGGAGTGGAGCGTGCATTATCATCTAAAGAGCAACTCTCTAAAGAATGTGCAATGCTAAAAGCAAAATGCATGAACCTGGAAATCAGAGTAAGTGAATCTGAAAAGAAAAACATTGTTCTGATGAACCAGGTTCATCCGCTTGAAACTGAGATTCTAGAGCTAAAATCTGAAAATTTAAAGTTAAAGCTAGGATCCAGTAAAAAGATTGTTGATCATTCTCATACCATGTTAGAAGAAAATATTGGAAAACTAAAAGATAAGATGTATACCAAGGATGAACAAATAAGGACTTTTAAAGAAAACTTGGTAAAGTCAAACATGAGTTAGATCGAACTTGTAAATGGAATAAATTCTTTGATGCCTTGACATGGCTTCAAGAAAACCATAGTAGCAACCGTAGAGGACTTGGCTTTGGGAGTCAACTACCCAAGTGGGATCCCAAAAGCAAGTATCTCACTCTCCCTGAGAATAAAATCTGCACCCATTGTGGTAAGATTGGTCATTACAAAATTGAATGTACTGCAAAAGAGCAGGCCAGTCGAAGAAATGAGAGGTTTGTTAAAAAGAAAAACTGGTTACCAAATTGGGCCAGAAAAAGATTAATTCATCCTTTCTCTCCTAGAAAAGGACCCAAACTAGTTTGGGTTCTTAAACTAACCCCTGATTTATTTTTTGTAGGTTCAAGTGAGAGGAAGCATCCAAATTTGGTACTTGGATAGTGGCTGCTCAAAACATATGACAGGGAACAAGGAACCATTTCTTTCAATTGAAAACCTCAAAGGAGGAAATGTATCCTTTGGAAATGCAAAGAAAGGTGAAATTATAGGGGTTGGTAAGGTAGGTAAGGATGACACACGTTCCATTGAACATGTGTACTTGATAGATGGCTTGAAATATAGCCTGATCAGTGTGTCACAACTGTGTGACAGAGGTAATCTCGTTGCTTTCACTTCCACAAAATGTTTTGTGATTAACCTGCTTACTGACAAGATTGTTTTGCAGGGAAAAAGAATGAATAACATCTATGTCATAGACTTGTCCACACTGTCTGAAAATGAACTCACTTGCTTAAGTGTGTTGGACAGTGATCCCCTCCTTTGGCACAAAAGACTTGGTCACGCGAGTCTGAATCAACTTAACAAATTAGTCTCTAAGGACTTAGTGGTAGGGCTTCCTAACATTAAGTTCAAGAAAGACAAAGTTTGTGAGGCATGTGCAAGGGGGAAGCAAGTAAGATCCTCATTCAAAAGCAAGAAAATGGTCAGTACCACCGGGACGTTGGAACAGGTTCATATGGACTTATGTGGTCCAATGAGAACTCTAAGCAGAGGTGGTAAGAAATATGTAATGGTGCTAGTTGATGACTACTCAAGGTTCACCTGGAACTTATTTTTGACATCTAAAGATGAAGCATTTGATATGTTCACTTCATTTGTTAGAAAAGCTCAAAAACAGTTGGGAAATCAACTAGCATCAATAAGATCTGATCATGGTACTGAATTTGAGAATGCAAAGTTTGCTGAGTTCTGTGATGAACATGGTATCAATCACAACTTTTCTGCCCCTAGAACCCCACAGCAAAATGGGGTTGTTGAAAGAAAAAACGGAACTCTTGAAGACATGGCCAGAACCATGCTTCTTTCTAGCAAATTACCTCACAGCTTCTGGGCAGAAAACACTGCATGCTACATAATAAATAGATGCATGACCATGCCACTGGTAGAGAAAACTCCTTATGAATTACTTAAAGGGAGAAAGCCCAACATATCCCACCTTAGGGCTTTCGGATGCAAGTGCTTTGTGCACAACAATGGCAAAGATTCTCTAGGTAAATTTGATCCTAGAAGTGATGAGGGAGTATTCTTGGGATATTCATCACATAGCAAATCTTATAAAGTATATAATAAAAGAACTATGTGTGTAGAAGAGAGTGTGTGTGTTGTCTTTGATGAAACTAACACTCTTTCTGAGAGACAGGAACCAGAAGATGAGGAGCTTGGACTGGTGAGAAGAAGTGACCACACTGAAGCAAATATGGAAGATGGAACAGGTGATGGACCAGGTCCAACTACCCCAAGCAACATGACAGGGGGAACTCAACAGCAAATTCCTCTGGACCTTGGCCATGATCCTGTTCCACAACAACAAAACATCATGGGATAATCTATAAGTGAACGGTTGGTGCTCAAACCACACAGATATTAGAGTTCTCACCCTCTTGAGAACATCATAACAGACTTGACATCTGGAATCAAAACAAGATCCTCTTTGAAAAATCTGTGTGCGTTTGATGCCTTTCAATCCTTGATCGAACCAAAGAACATTGGTGAAGCCCTACAGGATGCTGATTGGGTAAATGTCATGCAAGAAGAGCTGAATCAATTTGAAAGAAGTCAAGTATAGCACTTGGTACCCAGACCACTAGACATATCAGTGATTGGCACAAAGTGAGTCTTCAGGAACAAGCTCGATGAGGATGGAACTATTACAAGAAACAAGGCCAGAATGGTTGTCCAAGGATATAGTCAAGAAGAAGGAACTGACTATGATGAGACCTTTGCTCCTGTGGCAATACTGGAGGCAATCATACTGCTTATAGCATTTGCTGCACACATGGAATTCACTCTCCATCAGATGGATGTAAATAGTGCTTTTCTCAATGGCTATCTGAAGGAAGAAGTATTTGTCAAACAACCTCCAGGTTTTGAGAAGAAGGAGTCAGCTGACCATGTATACAAGCTTGACAAGGCTTTGTATGGACTCAAACAAGCACCAAGATCATGGTATGAGCGGCTATCAAAATTCCTGCTACAACATGGATACAAACGAGGTAAAATTGACAGTACCTTGTTCTTAAAGGAAAAAGGTAAGGATATCCTGGTTGTGCAAATATATGTGGATGATATCATATTTGGGGCAACCTCTGAAAAATTGAGTAAGGAATTTGCTAAACTTATGGGGAGTGAGTTTGAGATGAGTATGATGGGTGAGCTAAACTTCTTCTTAGGCTTGCAAATCAAGCAAAACTCAAATGGAACAATGATCCATCAACAAAAATATGTGAAGGAATTCCTCAAAAGATTTAAAATGGAAGACTCAAAAGAAATTGACACCCTTATAGCCACAACTACAAAATTAGATGCGGATGAACCTGCTTCATCCGTTGATCAGAAGCTATACAGAGGAATGATTCGGTCTTTACTATATATCACTGCCAGCAGACCTGATATTGTGTTCAGTGTAGGACTGTGTGCTAGGTTTCAGGCAAATCCAAAGGAGTCCCATCTAACTGTAGTGAAGAGAATTCTGAGATATCTGAAAGGCACTACTACTTATGCCTTTGGTATCCTAAAGGTAGTAATTTCGACCTTGTAGGATATGCTGATGC
>ML287329.1:49014-71902 GCA_005239495.1 Nicotiana undulata
ATCAAGCAACAACTCTTGGACTTTGGTATAGAGGTTGGATGCATTCCTATTTTCTGTGACAACACTAGTGCAATTAGTATGACAATGAACCCGGTTCATCATAAAAGAACCAAGCACATAGATGTTAGACACCACTTCCTAAGGGATAACTATGAAAAAGGAATGATCTCAATTGAATTTTGTGCTACTGACAAGCAAATTGCAGATATCTTTACTAAAGCACCGAGTAGGGAGCATTTTGATAGAAACCGACTTGAATTAGGGTTGATTAAGATCACCTAATTGAAAAACAAAAATAAAAAAATATATGAAAAAAAAAGTGATTTTTTTGCTAGAAACACTAAAATAGATAATTAACTAGACTAATCATTACTCAGTATTATGACTTTATTTCCATACTCTCTTGCCATGTATTAATATGATTCCCTGGTTGCTAATGATGTTTTTATATCTTTGTAAATTGAGGCAAATTAAGGACTTTAACACGATGAACCTGGTTCATCTGACTGACAAGGTACGTGCTCATCTCCATACACTTAATGAAATAATTATATTCACACATGAGCAAGACTCTATCTATATTTGGTTCATTTCAAATTCTATGTACTTATCCTATAATGAACCAGTTCCAAAGAGTCCCATCGTATCTTAACTAGCCTAGATTTAGGGATCCCTAACCGTCTAATCAATGACACCCCTACAACGATTAGACTTCCACTTGACTAATAAATCTTCCCGTTGTTCATTTGATAACCACATATTTAAAAGTCCATCATTACCTCCTCTCTTCAAAAGCATAATCGTCGAACCTAGTTCATCATTCCTCTCAAACCAAAACTGATCGACTTTCTTCTCTTCCAAAATTATTCATAAAAATGTCTTCACCACCCCCTGCTTCATCTTCCTCCACCAACCTTGATCATGGGGAAGACACTTCTAGTTCTAATTCTCCACCAGTGTACAGTTCACACTCTCCAGTAAGATCTTCAACCCCCCAAAACCCTACAGTTCTTGAACCTACTCCTGAACCCACACCTAACCCTACTTCATCCCCCAGGGCACGGAGAGTGAAAATTTTGGCCAGGAAATCTGTTGCTTCTGGTTCTCGTGCCAGATTTTTAGAGGAAATACTTCAAGCTGATAAGGCCCAAGAGTCTGAATCCTCCAGTGAATCCTTCAAATCCGCCAATGAGGATGAAGCACCCGGTTCATCTGACACTGAATAAGGAATTCTTGAAGTTGGGTCTGCAACTGGTATGGCTGAGAACAAATTTGTCTTGGTTGGGTCGATTGTGTATGTAGAGGTACCAGATAGGCGGAGAAAATTTGGTAGAAGTAAAAATCTTGAGAGAGAGGGAGAAGGGAGCTCAGTAAGGGGATCTGGGGAGGACGGCTCCCCGTTGGCTATTTTTGGCCCCGCTCCTGTGATTGATGAAGAAGGAGTCACAGCTTTAGGGGGAAGCATTGTTGGGGAAGAAACAACAAGTCTGGAGATCCTACAACACTCAATAGATGAACTTGGTTCATCTATTGAGGAGACGTTGGCTGAGATGCTGAGGAAATTGGGGGAGTCCTACAATCCCAAAAAGAAAAGAATTCCAAAGTCAAAGAAGGCTACTAACCTAGTTCCACCAAAAAAGAGAAAAGCTTCATTATCTGCTGACGCTCCTTCCCCAAAGATTCGAGCTACCAAAAGTGCTGTCAGGCAAGGAGAAGAAGAATTACAAAGGGCTCTGAGAGAGATCAAGAAGAAGGAGGCTACCAAGGGAAAGACAAATATTGGAGAGCCTATTGTGGCAGTTACTATTGATGATGATGCGATGGACCTGGTCCATCATGAGGAGCATCCTGCTCCAGCTGTGGTAGAGACACCTAAACCCAAGAAGGCTAAGACTTCTTCCAAGAAGTCAGCATCTGTGCCTGCCACACCCTCAAGCACTGCAAAAAGGACCAGGTCTAAGGCAAAGAAAGTCAAGATTGTCGAAGAAGAGGAATGAAGTGGAGGAGAAAAGGAGATATCTGGTGATGAAACTGACAAATTCACCATGTTTGGAAAGCGGACTATCCTTAAAGGGAAATTGTTTAGAGACCTCGAGGAATCAGGGATGATCCTTCTGATGGACACCCTGGATGTGCAAGGTAGGAAGGACATGGTTATTCACTTGAAAGGAAGGCTGACGAGGAATGAGTTGGTGGAGTTTATGGCCAATGCAATTGTCAAGGATGGCAGGGTCACTTCCACAGTTAAAGGGGTTCAAATTACGTTTGATGAGAAGCAGCTGGGAGAGATATTGCAAATCCCTGCTGAGGGCTATGATGATTATACAAGGCAAAGATGGCCGAGTCTCGATGGGATGTCCTTTGCTCTGAATATTACCAGATTTTTCTGTGAAAATAAGGAGGAACCTGAGCCCAGGCCAGTGTTTAAAAGTGAAATGAGGCCCCAACACAAGCTATTCTTCGAATTTGTAATCAAGTTTCTGCTGCCAAGACAAGAGCGTAGGCACATTGCCAGCTACATGGACTTAACGCTTATGGAATGCTTGTACAAGGGTAAGCAGATTAATTGGCCGCCTTTCATCATCAAGCTCTTGGACAGAGTTGTGAATGGATCCAAAGCCCACGCCATACCTTATGGGTTTATTCTGACTGCTATGCTTTCCCACTTCGAGGTTCCAGTGAAGAAAGCTGAGATGACTACTGCTAAGGATTATTTGGGAAGAATACTCTGCTGACTTGTGACTACAATGTTAATGTTCCTGAGGATGAACCTGGTTCATCTAGGAAGAAGCATGTTAATAGCAAGGTCATGTCATTGGTGCAGGAAGGTGAGATAAAGGATGCAGAGATCCTTCGATTGAAATCTCGCCTTATTGAGATTGAAGCTGAGCGGGATGCTCTCAGATCTGAATTATCCAAAGAGAAGGAGAAGAATGAGGGTGTTCTTCAACAAATGATCTCCCTTATTCAAGCCAAGACCACAACCTCATCTGCCCCTTCCCAGCCTTAGGAGTCCAGTGCCACAAAAAAAAAAAAAAAACCTTAATGCCCAGTTTGAGATTTTATCTTGTTATGTTTTTTGTTGTTTTGCTCATGGTTGTGACTGCGTTAGTTCTTTTTGTGTATGGTGCTTGAATATCTAATCAATGAACTTTATTTTTTATTATTGATTCTGTCTTAGTTTCTTAAATAGCTTATCTTTTATTGGTTCTTTTGATGATTAACCATGCTTTGCACCTGCAGTTACCTCAATGGCCATGAGTAATTGTTAATAACTCTGGTATGTTTATCATTTTGTAGCTTTTCGATGATGCCAAAAGGGGGAAGATATGTGCTTTTCAAAGCTTTTGTGATATTTTATAACCTAATGAACCTGGTCTCTCTATGATAAATGCTTAAAAACTTTACAAAGTGTCTATGTTGGATTGAAGTATGTACAGGGTTAAGCACAGAGTTTGTCATCATCAAAAAGGGGGAATTTTTTGAACCAAGTCACTGCATGGTTTTGAAGATTGACAAATGCCTACCCAGTTAAACCAGGCCCATCAGGGCAAATACTATCAAACAGACCCATTGGCACAAGAAGCGTACACGCATAGGAGATAAACATGATATGTGAATTATCTATGAACTAAGAGGTTGTCTCCTAAAGCGAAAAGGTTGCAAAGTGATAAAAAGAAAGAGTTCGAATTCAACAAGGACAGAAACAAGGAAGTTGAGATGAACACAAACTCTTCCACCAAGGAAGAGTTGCACTAGAACTGAACAACAACATCTCAACTACTGGCGCTTATAAAATATTGAAGTATTCCTGCTGAAGAATTGATCGCACAAAAACAGAAGTGAAACAAGAACTGAAAGCAAAATTACCAAAGCAATTTTGCAAGCAGAATCCTTGTGCGACACAAAAGCTACATAACCAGTTAGAAGAACCAGTTTCATCTGTTATCTTTTGAGTCAAGTTGGTTTGTAGTAGGTGATTAAATATTGTATCTTTCAGCTTTTATAGAAGCAATTATAATAGGTACTTATTGATCAAGTTAGAGTTAACTTGAAGTTTGTCGCAATTAGCTAGAGGCTAGTTTGCTACAAAGGGATTAGAGTTAGTCCTTAGGTTTACAAAAGAGTTTATTTTGTAAATGTTGTTTGGCTCAGAGTTGTAGTGAAGAGTTAAGGAAAATCCTACTGGGAAGTAGGTCGTGGTTTTTTCACCTTTTGAGCCAGGTGTTTTCCACGTAAAATTGTTGTGTTCTTTAATTCTGCAATTACTTTTCCGCAAATAGTAGAAGTTGGAATACCAAGAAGAATCAGGTTCTTCTATAAAGACTGCACTTGAAAAATTGGACACCACACAAATCACCCCCCCCCCCTTGTGTGGTATTGACGTATAAAACATCAAAACTCCATTGTGATTCCCAGCTCGTAGTCAACCAATTCACAGGGACTTACCAAATCAAAGAACAAATGTTGCAAAAATATCAGACCGAGATCTGTAAGCTGCTGCCCAAGGTTCGACGAATGCCAGCTCGACCAGATTTTGTGCGCGCAGGTTGTTGAAGCGGACGAACTCGTAAAATTGGTCGCAACTACCTAATGCATCATGACCGGGGATAAACGTGTAGTCCACCTCCTCAACTCATCGCTAGACCAAATAGAGATAAGATATGTAAGCTTAACTTGGGATTGGCGCAATCGAAGTATCACCTACTTATTGGACGTCACACTCCCAAACGACAAAAAAACCCAAAAAACTAAGAATGCAAGCAACCAGATACAATCTGCTCCATAACGACCTATACAAGAGAACATATAGTGGCTCTCTAGAGAAATGTTTGGGTCCAAACCAAACCCAGCGTGTCCTCGAAGGAGTCAATGAAGGCCATTGCGGCGCTCATTTTGGCGATCGAGCACTTGTTAGGCTTCTCATTCGGGTAGGATACTATTGGCCCACCATGAAAAGGACGCCTCAAAATTCGTGAATAAATGCGAACAATGTCAGAAATACACCCCTATAATTGACCAAGCAGGCGAACATCTCCACTTAATTACCACTTTTGGCCGTTCATCAAGTGAGTAATAGACATTGAGTGCCTCTCCCAGTAGAGCAAGGTAATATACGATTTCTTTTGCTTTTAACTGATTATTTCTCTAAATGGGTGGAAGCATGAGTGCTTGCCCAATTATGAGAACAAGAGGTAATCACCTTTATATGGAGAACACCATCTACCGATTCGACCTACCCAAGGAGATCAACTGCGACAACGGACCCCAGTTCACGAGAAAGAAAACCACTAAATTCTTTAGGAACTAGCATATTAAGAGGATACTATCAACCCCGTATCATCCGCCGAGTAACGGGCAGGCATAATCCTCCAAAAATTCCATATTAAATATCATGAAGAAAAAGCTCGAAGACTCCAAGAGACCGTGGCCAAAGATATAGAACCACCCCGAAGACGAGCACAAGAGAGACATCATACTCTCTGGTGTATGGGACCGAAGCTGTCATACCATTCAAAGTCGGAGAACCCAACATAAGGTACTCCCACAAAAGCGGTACTAGTAATGACGCGAGTAGAAGGCAGGAACTCGATGAGATCGACGAACGAAGAGATATGGCATACATATGGATGGTGGCCCAAAAGTAGCAAGCAAAACGTTACTACAACATGAAAGCAAAGATCCAGCCACTCAAGGTCGGGGACTACGCACTCAATGCCAAAACTCAAGCAAGCAAAGACCCACGGGAAGGCAAATTGGGACGACCCGTACAAAATAATAGCCAAAGCAAACAAGGGTTCGTTCCAATTAGAGACGATGGAAGGAAAACAATTACCACACACTTGGAACATCAGCCACCTCAAATAATTCAACTTCTAAAAGAAAGAAGCGTCCCCCAAGTAGTAATCTTTTTCCCTCATTTAAGTTTTGTCCCATTAGGGGTTTCTCAAGGAGGTTTTTAACGAGGTGATGAAACGGACACTTCGAGTTGAAGTATGCAAAGGAAGGGTTTTTTTCTCTTTCATTTCCAAACTCCTCAATACTCTCCAAGTTGAACAACGAAAGGACTAGATATATTAGGACTGGGACTAGAATGCTAGTCAGTGCCCAAAGATTGTAACTTTCTCCAATCATGTAATCAGAACAACAACGTCAAAGTAATCGAAACTTACGTTTATCAAAAACCATTTTAACAAAAGTTTAAGTTCAACTGAGCTCAAAAAACACCTATCGGTCCTCGGCCGCACCTCAATAAAAGGTTAAGCTCGATCCAACTTGAACAAACACCTATCGGCCCGGTCGCATTTTAGTAAAGGTTAAGTTCGGCCTAGCTCGAACAAACACCTATCGGCCCTCGGTCGTATATTTACAAAGGTTAAGTTTGACCCAGCTCGAACAAACACCTATCGGCTCTCAGACTCATCTTAACAAAGGTTAAGTTTGACCCATATCGAACAAACACCTATTGGCCCTCAGCCGCATCTTAACAAAGGTTAAGTTCGACCCAGCTCGAACAAACACCTATCGCCCCTCAGCCGCATCTTAACAAAGGTTAAGTTCAACCCAGATCGAACAAACACCTATTGGCTCCCGACCGCATCTTAACAAGGGTTAAGTTCGACCCAGCTCGAGCAACACCTACGTTTAACAAAAGGTAAAAAATCGACTCGGACGCGATTTAATAAGAGGTTAAAATTCGACCAAGTTCAAATCTAATTGATCAATCCTCAGTCACACTCGATCTGTACAGATAATGGGGGGATCTAGCCCATTACTATTCAACCCAAATCATAGCGACAACAAAAGTATGAAGGAGCAAAACACGCAAAGTATAGAAGAAAATCATGGCAAATAAGAAAGGCACCGATGAAAGCAAAAACCAACTATGTTATTTATAGACAAAAGTTTCTTACAAAGGCTCTTAAAGACACTAGCAAAAATACACAAAACTAAAAAAATAAACTACTGCTGGCCATTGCCATCATGACCCAAAACATCCTCACTGGTCCGATCTTCAACGCCGTTACTGGCCCAATCTTCAACACCCTCTCCATCCTTGCCTGGAGGGTAAATAGAATCGTCGCAGGACTCATCCTCAAGAAGATATATGGCGTCCTCCCCAACCTCATCTTCTTCTCCAGAGTAAGGTGTAGTCGGGCCGTAGCTACAAGCAACCCAAGCCTCGCGAGCCTTGACCCGAGCATCCTCAAAGTTCACGGTAGGAATGGAGCCTGCCACATGCAACTCATGAAGCACATCAATTCGGGCATCACCATGAATCCATTCTTCATATAGCTCACAAGGGACGTTAGGGAATCCATAAGCAATAGATGAAGAAGTCCGTGCAAGATGTTTGGCCTTCTCTACCTTTAGAGCAGCAACTCGATCATAAAGATCGAAGGTCTCTTTTTCAACCTCCCCAATCCTTTCATCGAGCTGTTATTCTTTAGCCCTTGCCTTCGACAAGTCATTTTTTTCTCAGAACGAAGGTTTCAGTTCGCTAATTCAAGTAACTCCACCCTACTCCGTGCCTCCGACCGAGAAAACTCTGCCATATCGAGCTCCTCCTACTTCTCGGCAACCTCGACTTTGGGAGCCTCCGCCTTGAACTGGCACTCTTCAGGTTGACCTCGCAGCTGGACAACTTGGGCTTGGGGATCGCTGCATTGGGCGTCTACTCCCCTACTAAGCTCAAGCTCCTCCTCTTTTCTCCTCAGCGTCCCTTCAAGGACGCTACACTTCTCCACAACCCCCATAAGCTCCTCGTCCCTCTTCTTTAAGTCCTCTCTCAAGACCTGTACCTAGAAACCTTCACGAAGCCGACAATAGAGCTCCCGGTACTTCCCAAGGCACGTTGTATACTTGTCGTTCAGCTTCACGTAAATTTCTTTACATCTCTTCTGATGAGCTCTATCAAATTCGAGAACAACCGTATACAAAACAAAGAAAAGAAGTTAGAATTTTCAAAGAAACTAAACCACAAATAAAAGAACATACGATAATCATACTTACCAGGAGAGCGAGACCAACAATGTAATTCAATAGTGTGCCATCGTTCATTGTCTCGAGGGTTGTACCCTCAATCTCAGAACAAAGAGGACCGTAGACATGGATTACCTCCTTGGTATTTACAAGCAGATTATGATCCATTGGGATCACAATAGTTCTGGATCCCTCTTCCAACCTCACCTCGAGTTGCGTAAGTCCCTTATCGATCATCCTCAACTCGTTCAGATCCATATCAGAGTCGGATCCAACGTCATCTTCAGCAACGACCTTCTCTCTACCATCAGTAGAAGAGGGGACATCCACTGCAACCCTAGAAGACGAATCCTCCTATTTCCTTGAGAGTTTGAGGCCATCGTAATACATCCCGCCTTCGACCGTCTCCCCCGCGGGACGCATCGATGCACTCATTTTCACCTCCTCCAAGTATGGGACCTCGGAGCCCACCCATGTGCTCTCTCCAACATGTATTGTGGATGTATCTGGAAGAACGAAGTCACCCTCTTCTAAGTCGACATCTATTGGACTTTTTCCTCCCGCATCCATTGCTGCCCTCTTACGCAGCATTAGACTACCACCCTCAGGAGAGACATCATCGTCCTCATCAATAAACAAAAGGAGTTGAGGAGTGGAAGCAGAGGACGAAACATGGACATGTTCTTGGACTGCGGCAGTAGTGCAATAGGGGAAGAAGCCGAAGGGGACGAAGGGGACGAAACATGGACATGTCCTACGAAAGGATGGCACCGGTGCCCGGCTCCTTCGAGAAGACCCCCTACCTGGGAAAGAAACAAACGTTGAAGTTAGCAAAACAAATCGACATACAACTAGAAATGAAATGACCACGTGCAAATAGAAATTGTTACTTGTCGAAGGAGGAGCCGGTCTGAACTTCTTGATGAAGCTTGTCTTGTCGCGGATACCTACGACTTTGGGGAGGATTTGTTTGACCCAGTAAGAAATACGCGTGACCAAAAGGGGAGGTTGATTGTTGTCTACAAGGAAAGGGAAAGTTCTTCAATTAATTCC
Source organism: Nicotiana undulata (assembly GCA_005239495.1). Classification (NCBI taxonomy): domain Eukaryota; kingdom Viridiplantae; phylum Streptophyta; class Magnoliopsida; order Solanales; family Solanaceae; genus Nicotiana; species Nicotiana undulata. Next base: position 58,051 of record ML287329.1, read on the forward strand.
GAGAAAGTAAAGGAACACAAACAAAAAAGGAGCACTTACGTGTGTAACTCCAAGCATCGGAAAAGCCATCGACGTTAGACACTAAGTCCTCGGTCCTGACGCAGAACTAGCGACTAGCCTTATCGTCTGTCTTCCCCACCAAACATTTGCCTCCACGATGGTGAAGATTTAGCATCATTCCCCTATAGAAGCTAGGGGTGAAGATATGAACCAAATGCTGTAGTGTCAGCTCGACCCCAGCCAACTCGGAAAATTTGGTCAGCATTCTAATAATTTTTTAGATGTACGGCGCAAGCTGAGCAGGGCTGACACCGTAGTGACGGCAGAGTTCCTCCACCAACGGAAGAAGGTGGAACGAAGAACCAATGAGGAAGGGATAAGCGTATAGAGCACAGTAACCAGGCGATAAACCTGCACCACGTCCTCGCCAGCCGAGACCAGTTCGATATGGTTTAAAAGGCCGAACTTGGCCTTGAGTTTCGCCAATTCTTTAGGCGTCGTCCTCGATTGGAAAATCCCAGGCGTGGTGTCTAGTAATTTGGTGAGGTCGGACCTAACGTCAGGATTGCGGGGGATTATTTCTTCCACTGACAGGAATGCTTCATCATCAACAGTGGCGGAAGCTCCCTCCCCATGAGAAGAAAGCACCACTACTAAAGGAGCAATGCGGCTCCCTTCACTAGCGTTTGACGGTAAGTTAGACATGATGCAAAGTAGTAATGAAGAAAAAAAAGCGGTAAAGGATGGGGATGGAGTAAGGAAACAGAGTGAGGAAAAGAAGTTTAGAGAAGTTGGCAAGAAGAAGGAAGGTGCTCTGGAAAGTTAGGAGAAACAAAGTTTATACTCAAGTCCAAAAACCTTAATTTATAGCGATCATGGCACTAAACACGAAAACTTCTCATCATAATTGGCACCGAAATTGAAATGGAAGATCCAATCAAGGGTCACGCATGAATCAAGGCAATGATCGGGAATTTTATTCCTTGGACATGATAAATCCAACAAATCGCCCGGGAAACTTGAGGTATTTGAAATATGCGGCCCACAGAGGTCCCCGTGGCATGTTTGACACGATGATTACGACTCTTGCAGCTTACTCGATAAGTTCGACCGAAAATAACATTATCCGCTCATTAAGGTCACATGCAGGGACAACCTCAATAAGCGGAGGGACTAACTGTATGAGTCAAAAATTGTCTCTAATATGATTAAACTATGTTAACATTAAAAAGGCATTCATAGACTACCATGTGTCACCAACACAACTCCAATGTAGCCTTGCCCAAGGTCGAAGTGGTTCCAAAAATGATGAAGGTTGCGGTCGAAGAGTCGGCAAGGATCAAGGTCGAGAAGGCGTCATAGAACAAGGTCGAGGCCGACCATCCTAGACATAGTTATAACAACTAGTTTCAAGATAGGACACTAAAGAGAATATTCTAGTGAATATTCTTTTGCACCTATACTATTAGAGTTTCTAGGAATATGTTCCCTATACATAGAAAGATACACAATGATAGGGTACATGAGATATTCATTTGTAAGAAAACACTTTGACTTTATAGAGAGAATCTCATCATATTACAAACATACAAAAATAACCTTTTTATTAAGATTCTTATATATATTTTTCACTCGATCCAAGAACAACCTCAGTGTTCTAAGTCTCATCAATCATTCTTCGTTATCAGAAAGAATATTCACATATCTTACCCCTTTTTGGGTGACTCACACGTTTTTATTTACTTAAATATCATTTGTTGCTATTTATTACTATTTAATGCCATCTTCTTTCTTTTGGATCATTGAATACTGTTATTAGAGCTCACTTTCATTACCATGCAGTCAATATACATATTAACTATCATAAAGTCGATAACCTTATCTTTGGGATATTATTATTAGCTAAGATTGACTCTTCATTGTTTAAATCTAACCGGTTGAACCAAGATCTATATTTTGGGTCAAACACCTTCTTTCTAGTTTGTGTGACATAATTTTCTTATTAATATGTTTCGAAAAGAATGATATGTTTCTCTGTTCGTAAATAATTTAACTTAAATTTCCTTTATACTCTTAATAAAATATTTTTATATTCACAGAAATGTTATAGCATGTTTACAATCAAAGTTCTATAGTTATACAAATATTATGGCCTGTTTAATACAATAAGTTTTAAAAATATTTATTTCTTTATTAGACTCAAAAATTAGCTAAAAGAACATGCATTAGGATTAACAACAGAATTAACTACAAACTTCATTATTAATCTGTCGCTAACTTGCTTATAATTAATAAAATTTCTTGATAATCTATTGCTAATTCATCGCTAAATATGATTATTGACAGATTTTTATTTTTAGCTACTGAATTTGTCTATCACCGATTTCTGTTCCTTAATAGTGTTCCTTTCGAATCTAACTATGTCGCATAAATTAAAACCAAACATAATTAATTACCTGAAATTTCACTCTATATAACTTAGCTGCTTGTGCATGAGCTAGAAGCAAGTGGTGGGCAACTATGTAAGGCTCAGTGGCATTTCAACAATACAACCATTGTTCCTCCAAAAAGAGCATCTCAAAGGTGAAAAAATGCCTAAGTCATAACCAGTAAGGGCATAACCACTTGGCTCATTTATTGTTGTCCAAAGTTTTACTCTAACACCAAATTCTTTAAAGCACAACTCCGCATAATCTCCAAAATCGTAGCTACAATAATACACACTTAACTATATCTCTTCTTTTAGTAAAAAAAAATTAAGAATAAAAGAAAATTTTGTTTTATAGAAGAGTTACTTACATAATTTGAGGGTTTAAAAAGCCAAGATACTCATCTTCAAGAACTTGTGATAGATCCCAATGGAATAGGGTAACCATAGGTTGTATACCTGAATGAGTTTGTGGGAGAATTAAACTTAACTAAACGTATTTTCACCGCTTAATTAGTCTTTTTCCATGCCCTCTTTGTTTACTCCTCTACAAAGCTTCCCATCTGAGACAAAAAGAAAAGAATAAGATTCATTAGTTGGAAAAATTATTATTTATATAATGTCATTGATGAGAGCGATTATTTCCAATTTATGAGATTATTTGTTGGGATTTTCACATTTTTAGTATGCGTCAAAAATTATTTACATTCGATAGCCGAAAAAGTGTATAAAATTGTATAATATTTGTATATAACATACAAAAAGTTATCATCATTTTCTCTTATTTTATTTGTTATTAAAGAGTCAAATGGAGCCAATTGGTAGAAAACCGTGCTTTTTTTGCATTATTAAAAGAAATAAGTCATCTATGTAGCCTAGGGCTGTTCATTTGGATTGGATATCCGAAATCCGAACCGATCCATTCACTTTCGGATTTCGGATTTCGGATTGGACCGGATTTCGGATTGTGTTTATAAAAATTTCGGATTTCGGATCGGATTCGGATTGGTATATTTTAATCCGATCCGATCCGAAATCCGAAATTATTAGGCAATGTATAAATACTATACTTTAATTTCGGATAGTCAGTACTTTCTTTACATCTTCCTCCAAGTTATTACCTTTACAATTGCTAGAGTTAGCTATATTGGCGCCATAGTACTCTCATAATTGTATAAACATGAATTTTTCTTAATGCATTGCCTCTTTTACAAAGAAAATATACATATTAGTTTGCAACATTGAGGCATTTACGATCCGAAATCCGATCCGATCCAAACTTTAAAATCCGAATCCGATCCGATATAATTCGGATCGGATTCGGATTGCATTTTCTAGAATCCGAAATCCGAAATCCGAATCCGAAATGTGCTAAATCCGATCCAATCCGATCCGTGCACAGCCCTAATGTAGCCACTTGACTTGTCGATTAACCAAATAATAACCATGTTTAGTTTCTAAGATTATAGTTGCTAGTTTTCACGTTCTTTATTTTTTAAATTTTAGTCAAGCACCGAGACCCAAATCAGATCATCAAATGGCTAATTTTATCAATATATTGTTAAGTTATATTTCAAAGTTTCAATGATGACAATGCTATCTTATTTTGGTTTACAAGATTCGAAACAAGCAAAAAGGAAAGAATGAGATGTTATCCAAAGATATAATTGCTAAGTTAATGAAAAAGAAAAGGGGATCTCATTGTAGCACATTTATTCGACCTCAATCAAAGAAGTTCACATTACTAATCAAGGAAGAACTCGCCAACAAATATTCTGTATCCAAAATTAAGCTCAATCAAGGCTTGAATGACTCCTCAATACAAGAATGTGACAAAGAAAGTCACGATTGAATCCGGCCTCTCCCAAGAGCAGAATTCGAAGAGGCACCCCTTGGATCAAATCCCTTTGATGATCTCGTGCCTCTAATTTCGGTCAAGACTCAGTGGCTCTTTCCTCTCCTATAAGAAGACCACTAAGATTAAATGGATGACTTGCGCAACTACAAACATTGTTTTCTAAGTCTCTCTACTTCTTAGCCTAAATACTGTAATCCTTAGTTTACCAGTGTATCAAAAGATAGAAAGAACTAGAACACAAAAGAGAGTTGTGTCAAACATTCAGAATTCATTATTGGCATTTTTCGTTGGTGGCGAACGAGTCAAAACCATCTGTATTGTAATACTTTCAAGATCTAAAGGGAACCCTTGCGACCCAAGGGAAACTGGATGTAAGTACCACAACGGTACCGAACCAGTATAAAATTATTGTGTGTTATTTACCTTTTATTTATTGTTATCTTTCATTCTGCACTTTGTTTAGTCAACTAAAATCATCGTTAGTCGACTAATTTTCAATAGACCATAATTCACCCCCCTCCCCCTTGTACTTTCAATTGGTATCATAGCAAGGCTCACAATCTCTGCTTAACAGCTGGTGAGAAAAAGATCATGGGATCTAACATTGTTGTTGGTGCTTTATTTCAAGAAGGAACCTCTCAGGTTCGACCTCCTTATTTCAACGGTTAGCACTTTTCTCACCGGAAAGTGCGCATGGAAACTTACATAATGTCATATGACATCAAAGTTTGGCGTGTGATTAAGAAGGAAAATCTCCCAATCCCACCAAAGAAGGATGCAAATGGTCAAGTCATCGTATCAACTGATCCTCTTGACTTAAATGTCTACACTGATGAACAAGCTGTTGTCATAATTGTAAATGCCAAAGCAAAAAATCTAATGTACAATGCTATCAATGGAGAAGATTATGAAAAGATATCAAGTTTTGAAACTGCCAAAGAAATGTGGGACAACTAAAGGTCACTTATGAAGGAATCGACAAAGTAAAAGAAACTTGGATAAATCTTCTAGTTCGGGACTATGAGTTATTTCAAATGAAGGATGGAGAATCAGTGGAAGAGATGTTATTCAGGTTCAACAAAATTCTTGAAGATTTGAAGTCTTTTGGTAGACCTATCAAGAGTGGTGAACAGGTTAGAAAGATTCTCAAGAGCCTACCTACCATTTGGTAGCCAAAAGTCATCGCCTTGGAATGTCAGGATCTGGACAAAATTTCCTATGATGAACTCAGAGGTGATCTAATTTCTTTCGAAAAAACTCACTTGGATAGACAAATTCAAGAGAAGAAGAAAACTTTTGCTTTTAAGGCAACTGTGGCTGAACCAGAAAATGAAGAGGAAGAAGAAGAAGGAGAACAAGACGAAAACATTGTCATGCTCTCTCAAGTTATAACAAACATGATGAGGAAGAACAAGAATAGCAGAAGAGGGAAGCCTAACTCCAGGAAAGGAAGGATAAGCAATGAAGCTGATAAAAATGATGGAAGATGCTACGAATATGGAAAGTTTGCTCATATTCAAGTTGATTGTCCTGAACTAAAGGAGAAACTCAATAGAAACATGCAAAAGAAGAAATCCTTCGGAGCATGGAGTGACGAAGAGGAGTCTAATCATGAGGAAATTGATAATATATGTTTCATGGTCATGAATGAAAATGAAGATTCAGGAGAACATGGACTGATGGCAGATATCAATGATGAGGAAGATGACTCAAGAGAACTTGGTCTCATGGAGGACGAAGGAACTAGTGAGGTACATACTCCCTTATGCCCTAATTGTTATGAACTCCAAGAATTTGTTGATATTGCTCTTGCAGATATAGAAAGAGTCGTGAACGAACTTAGAAAGATCAATAGAGAAAAAGAAAGTTCGGGCCTTAAAACTAGAAGTTTGTGAGATTGAGCGTGATATGCTACATGATGAAGTAAATGAACTTCAACTTCAATTGAATGGATTACAAAAATCCACGAGTCACAGCTAAGTCAAATCAAATCAGACTGCTCATCACAAACAAAAAATTCTTGTATGTTCCTTTTGTGGTAAAAATGGCCATAATACTAACCAATGCAGAAAGAGGCTCCGGTAACTCTAATAGTCCATCATGTTTTTATTATGGTAAAAGGGGTCATACCTCAAGTCGCTGCAGGTTCAAAGATAACCAAAGATGGGTTTGGAGACCTAAATTTTCAAATCAAACTAACACTCAGCATTCTAACCATTCAGGACCCAAGCAGGCTTGGGTACCTAAAAACAAGTATTTTTGTTTTGGAGGAACACCACAAGAAGAATAAAAAAGGAAAGTGGTATCTCGACAACGCGTGTTCCAGACATATGACTGGTGACAAACAATTGTTCAAATCAGTCACCAAACTAAATGGAGGAACAATTACTTTTGGAGAAAAATCCAAAGGAAATGTAATTGGTGTTGGAAAAGTTCCTCTGAGCTCAACATGTGATGTAGATGAAGTCTACCTGGTTGATGAACTTGTCTACAATATTCTCAACATTAGTCAACTATGTGACAACGACTATGAGGTTTGTTTTAAGAAACATAGCTAGTTTATAGAAGATGAATCAGGTAAAATCATTCTTTCAGGTAATAGAGATAGAAATGTCTATACTATCAGCAATTTGGATAATCTTGGGGATCAAATTTGTCTTACTTCCATGATTGATGATCCCTGGGTTTGGCATAGAAAACTTGGTCATGTCAGCATGCATACGATTCAAAAACTTTCTAAACATGATCTTATAACTGGACTTCCAAAACTAGATTTTTCAAAGGATCATATCTGTGATGCATGTCAACTGGGAAAACAAAGTCGTTCTTCTTTCAAAATTAAAAACATTGTTTCCACCTCCAAACCTCTTCAATTGTTGCATATGGATTTATTTGGTCCTACTATAACTGCTAGCATAAGTGGTAGGAAATATGTTTTTGTCATTGTTGATGATTTCTATAGATTTACCTAGGTTATGTTTCTGAGTCACAAAGGTCATGCTCTAAAGAATTTTGAAGTTTTCTGTAAGAAGGTTCAACGAGAAAAGGGATACTACATCTCTACTATCAAGAGTGATCATGGAGGAGAATTTGAAAGCAAAGCTTTTGAAATTTTTTGCAAGGATCAAGGAATCTCACACAACTTCTCTTCACCAAGATCACCGTAGCAAAATGGAGTAGTAGAGTGTAAAAATAGAACTTTACAGGACATGACAAGAACCATGATTGTGGAAAACTCTCTACCTCATCATTTCTGGACAGAATATGTAAGTACAACATGCCACATCATCAACAGGTGTCTAATTCGACCAATTCTCAAAAAGACTCCTTATGATATGTGGAATGGTAAGAAACCAAATATCAGCTATTTTCTCTCTTTTGGATGCAAATGTTTTATCCACAACAATGAAAAGGACAATTTAGGTAAGTTTGATCCTAAGAGTGATGAAGGTATATTTCTTGGTTACTCTCCTTCAAGTAGGGCATATAGAGTCTACAATAAAAGAACTTTGTGCATTGAAGAATCAATTCATGTTTTTTTTATATACTGACCCTCGCCCAAGGAATGAACAAATTCCTGAAGATGAGGAAATTTCTTGTGTCCCTAAATCTGTTATTGTAGGAAAGGATCATCAAAATGAGTCAGCTATTCAACAGACTCAACCAGCTGAAGTACCCACGGAAGATCTCGAACTGTCTCAAGCAGATCAGTCGACTACTGAAGAAAGAGAACGTCCCTCAAACACTCCAAACGAATGGAAAAGTGAACCGCCCTCAAACACTCCAAACGAATAGAAAAGTGAACCGGGATATCCTCACAAATTCATTATAGGATATCCACAGGAAGGAGTCACTACAAGAAGGTCACAAAAGAACAAATCTCATGTGGCTCTTATTTCTCAACTTGAGCCAAAGAAAGTGGATGGATCTCTCAAAGATACTCACTGGATAAGTGCTATGAAAGAGGAACTAGATCAATTTGAAAGAAATAAAGTATGAGAATTAGTTCCAAGACCTTCAAACTTCTCTATCATTGGAACTAAATGGGTTTTCAGAAACAAATTGAATGAATCAGGTCAAGTGGTTCGAAATAAAGCAAGATTGGTTGCTCAAGGTTACTCTCAACAAGAAGGAATCGACTACGATGAAACCTTTGCGCATGTAGCAAGACTCGAATCCATACGAATATTACTTGCTTTCGCTGCTCACAAATGATTCAAGCTATTTCAAATGGATGTTAAAAGTGCGTTCCTAAATGGCTACATTTTTGAAGAAGTATATGTGAAGAAACCACCCAGATTTGCAAACGTCACCTTTCCTAATCAATGTATACAAGTTGACTAAAGCTTTGTACGGTCTCATACAAGCCCCTCTTGCATGGTATGAAAGGTTAAGTTCTTTTCTTCTAAATCAAGGGTTCAAAAGAGGTAATATCGATACAACTCGTTTTATTAAGCACTCCAGTTAAGGTAATATTATTACTCAAATCTATGTAGGTGATACTATTTTTGATAGCCCTAACTCTGTTCTTTGTGAAGAATTTTCTCTTTCCATGAAAGGAGAATTCGAGATGAGTATGATGGGAGAACTGACTTTCTTTCTTGGACTTCAAATCAAACAGTCTCCTAAGGGGATTTTCATTAGCCAAACCAAGTACACTAAGGAGCTTATCAAAAAGTTTGGCATGGAAAATGCTAAGTCAGTTGACACTCCAATGAGTCCAACTACAATGCTCGATGAAGACAACAATGAAAAAAAGGTTGATGAAACCATGTATAGAGAAATGATTGGATCCATTATATCTCACTGCTAGTCGACCAGATATTATGTTCAGTGTGTGCAAATGTTCAAGATTTCAGTAAGGAATCCCATCTTTTTGCTGTTAAACGAATTATTAGATACTTAATTGGTACCTCTGAGCCAGGATTATGGTATGATCGTTCTAATAATTTTACTTTAAGAGGCTTTTCAGATGCAGACTTTGCAGGTGACAAGATTGATAGAAAAAACACAGATGGGACATGTCAACTTTTGGGGAATGCTTTAGTATCTTGGCAGCAAGAAACAAAATTGTGTTTCCCTATCCACAACTGAAGCAGAATACTTAGCTGTTGGAAGCTGTTGCACACAAGTTCTATGTATTATGCATCAACTTCTCGACTATGATTTATCTCTTACATCTATTCCTATATTCTGTGATAATACTAGTGCTATCTGTTTACCAAAAAAAAATTGTGCATCATTCTAGAGCAAAACATATAGAAATTAAACATCATTTTATTCGTGATCATGTTGCTAAAGGTGATATTATTTTAGAATTTATTAGTACTGATTCTCAAATTGCTGATATTTTCACAAAACCGCTTTTGGAAGAAGGATTTTGTCTACTCCGAAAAAAGATTGGCATTGTGTCAAATTTGTAAATCAAATATTTTACCTTGTTCTAAAATATTTTATTTCCTTAAATATGTGTGGATTAGTTAATTTTTGTGTAAGTGTAATTATTGCTTCTTCGTCAGTACTGCCGATCAGTCACTTCAAAAGCATCACTTCCTTCTGAACCTGCCTTTTCCTCTAACCAAGGCGTCCTTTCGTTCCTCTCAAAAGCACCAATAAAACCCTTCCTTCTATAGTACTCTCCTCATTCTCTTCAAAGAAATTCCTCACACCATAGCCAAAAGAAATCCCTATTCTTTCGCTGCAACCAGACACAGTCGAAGATTTCAAAAGCCCCTCAACCCTTAAGAACGTGTAGATGTGGAGTCGTCCATTGACTTAGATTTCCTCAGAAAGGACAATGAAAGCAGTGAATCCTATGAAAATCCTCCCATTGGCCAGAAAAAGGCCGGCAAAATACCTATGGAGCAAACTCCCAAAAAGGCTGCATGCAAGAAAGGTATAGTGGAGAACACAAATTTTGGTTCTGAGGATAAGTTAATCTTCTATGGTCCCAGTGAAAAAGCAAGGTTTGATTCCTACAAGTCAAAATCTATGGCTTATGGACGCTCTGTAAGTCTCTCTCTCATGAAAAATCTTCACTGTGATGTGACTGCTATTTTCGATTTTTAGCACCTTTCTTCTCTGTTTGATACCATTGAAAACTCTGTTTATAAAGAACCAGTAAGGATGTTTTATGCAAACATTTTTGTGAATGATAAAGATAATTTGGAATCCATGGTTTTAGGCACTAGAATTATTCTGGATTCTTATCAATTTGAAAAAAGATTTTCTCTGCTAAGTTTAGTGGATTTGATGTGTTTGTGCAAAATTCGTGGCCCAAAGACTTTGAAGTTTCCTTTGATGAAGAAAAAACCTTTTCGTCTGATAATCCTCCTGACATTGGTCCCAATAATCTTTAGTTTGAACATCGTGCCTTGGCGCACATGATTGCTACTACTCTTCTCCCCAGAACTAGGTCCCTTAGCTCTTTTCCACTAGAGATGTTTTTTGTTACTGTTTGGTTAACAATAAAAGACTTGATTGGTTTGTGTGGATTCTTCAATATATGCTTGAAAGCATCAGGGACATATCTTCTTCTGCTGCATGTTTTCCTTATGGTCTTCTCATCTCACATATTCTCGAAATCATGAAGGTAGATTTGGCACCCTTTACACCCAAATACATTACCAGCACTTATGATAAGACAGTCTTCTCAATGATGGGGTACACCTTGGGTGATGATGGATGGGTTAAGAGCGCCAAAGTTGAAAGCATTCCAGTGCCAGTTAAAGTTCAAACTGAACAATCAGCATCTCAGTCGACTGCCTCTCAAAATCTTCAGCAAATTCAACAGTATCTAGATGGAGTAAAACTGCTACTGTTTGAGATGAAAGAACATGTAGACAAAATCAGGGAAGTTACCAAGAAGACCGATACAGATGTGGCTAAGCTCGGGATGGATATGGGAGTCACACTGAGGTAAGGAACCATGGCTTTCAATTCCGTGAGTGAAATATGGACAAACTTGTCAAAGATGTTGAAAATTCCTATGACTCCTTTTGCACCAAAGTGATAAACACTCTCAAGTATTTCCTGGGAAGAAGTTAATGCGACTCTATGTGATGGTGTTACAAACGATTTTTTTTTTACTTTCTTGCTTCTGCTTGCTTGTTGGTGGTTTTTAAACAATCTTTTGCTTGGGTCTGTACTAGATATGCCTCTGCTGAAGGCACTACTTTTGCTGCTCTAGCCTCTTAATTAGTATGTATATTATTTCCTATATTATTTATCTTGTGTGTTTGTCTTTACTTTTTGATTGATGTCAAAGGGGGAGAAAAATATAGAGAAGTAAACAACTCAGCTGGAGACAAAAATTGTTCAATTATTCAGGGGGAGATGGAGATAGCATTAATTTAGGGGGAGCAACATATAAAAAGGGAAGTCTCATAATTTATGTTTACTATCTCTTGATTGTCATCATCAAAAAAGGGGAGATTGTTAAGTTATATTTCAAAGTTTCAATGATGATAATGCTATCTTATTTTGGTTTGCGGGATTTGAAACAAGAAAAAAGGAAAGAATGAGATGCTATCCAAAGATATGATTGCTAAATTAATGGACAAGAAAAAGGGATCTCATTGCAGCACATTTATTCGACTTCCATCAAAGGAGTTGACATTACTAATCAAGGAAGCACTCGCCAACAAATATTCTGTATCCATAAATAAGCTCAATCAAGGCTTGAATGACTCCTGAATACAAGCATGGGACAAGAAAAGTCATGATTGAATCCGGCCTCTCCCAAGAGCAAGATTCGAAGAGGCGCCCCTTGGGTCAAATCCCTTTGATGATCTCGTGCCTCTAATTTCAGTCAAGACTCAACAACTCTTTCCTCTCCTATAAGAAGACAACTAAAAGATCAAATGGAAAACTTGCGCAACTACACGCATTATTTTCTAAGTCTCTCTACTTCTTAGCCTAAACACTGTAATCCTTAGTTTACCAGTGTCTCAAAAGATAGGAAGAATTAGAACACAAAAGAGAGTTGTGTCAAACATTCAGAATTCATTGTTGCCATTTTTTCGTTGGTGGTGAACGAGTCAAAACCCTATGTATTGTAATACTTTCAAGATTTAAAGGGAACCCTTGTGACCCAAGGGAAACTGGATGAAAGTACCATAACGATACCGAACCAGTATAAAATTGTTGTGTGTTATTTACCTTTTATTTATTGTTATCTTTCATTCTGCACTTTGTTTAGTCAATTAAAATCATCGTTAGTCGACTAATTTTCAATAGACCACAATTCACCTCCCCTCATGTATTTGATATAATATGCAATGTGAAATTAAATATTCTTTGTCCATATATATCATGATAATTTTTTCTTTGGCTAGAGATTATAATTATTCTTTGTCATACTTGTCCTACTAAATTTTTGCAATAAAGTATAATCCAATAGAAGTAATCTTACATGGTAAAACTCTTGACCAGGAGATGGAAAATCTGAAACCATTTAATCCTTCAAATTTCATTAGCTTTATGTCATCCTGAAGAACATTAATAATATTGTAGCATTAGAATAGAAGGTTAATTAGCATTTAGAACCAATGGATATTTCCATTGGCAAAAACTTTCACTTCGTTGGAATTTTGCTTCATACTTCAATAATACTTGAATATTTACCTTGTAACGATGGTAAAAGTCAAGGGCTACGTCACCGTTGCTACGGTCAGCTATCCTTTCTGCAGAAACATCAAGAAATAGTTTTTCTAATAGCACTTTTGATCCCTAGGTTATTGGTAAATTCTACTTTTGACCCTTGTGGTATATGATTAAGAAAATTAAACTTGTAGTTTATTAAAAATTGTATTTTTGGCCCCTTTGTATATTAGGAAATAGAGAGTATTATTAGGACTCTTTGTAGAACTCTATTATCTTAAAAAATATGAAATAGCAGTACAAACCTAACATAAAAACATGGGTAATTAAATGATGTGATGATTATAGTGCGTTAAATTTGTGAAGATTCACAAGAAGATTGATCAAAGTGCACATTTTAAATAATTAAAGGTTGAATGTGCTTGGATAGATATCAGAATATATGGATATTTTAAGGGACTAAAGAAGTTTTTGTTGAATCCATATAAATTATGCAGACCACGCCATTAATATTCAAAACAAGAAGTAAACATAAAATAGAAACGACGATGATGTAAATAAAACTTTTAACTAACTTCCAATTAGTCAGAAATTTCACTTGACGAACAATAAGTCAATAAAATTTGAGCTTTGGAAAGTTTTCTTAAACGAAGGTTGCTTCTAACAAAGAGTTGTTATTAAGTGTGTGTTTGGTACGTAGGAAAATAAAATTCGGAATTTTTTTTCTAATTTTTTCATGTTTTGTTGGTTTAAATGTTTTGAAAAATATTTTTCTGATCAACTCATTTTTCTCTAATCAGAGGAAAATATTTTCCTAATCAGTGAAAACATTTTCCAAAACTCATTCTCAATATTCCCCATCCTATTCCATACTTTCAGCGACCCACCCACCTAACCTCACCCCATGCCCTCTCTCCAAAAAGAATTTTTTCCCGTCACCACCCACCCTACTATCCCACCCACCC
>MDKH01181901.1:0-10307 GCA_005239495.1 Nicotiana undulata
AAAAAAAAATCTTTTTGGGGAGAGGGCATAGGGTGGGGTTAGGTGGGTGGGTGTGGGGGTGTGAGGTGGGTTGGTGAGGGTATGGAATAGGGTGGGGAAAGTTGAGAAGGAGTTTTGGAAAATGTTTTCCCTTATCTTGATTATAAGAAAAATATTTTTCTCCAATTGGAGGAAAATGAGTTGATAAGGAAAATGTTTTTCAAAATATTTAAGCTAACCAAACATGAGAAAATTGAAAAATATTTTCCGAAAAATATTTTCATTCATACCAAACACACACAAATAGAGTTTTGTTTGAACATGAATATAATTTTGATGTTAAGAAACTTAGCTCAAAATTAAGAAACTTAGCTCAAAATAATAATATAATACAAGAAAATAGATAAGAATGTAGAGAGCAAGAGATGAGAGCTTCTTATTTCTTTCAAGTGTTTCAAGTCTGTACAATATCACTTCTCATCCTCAATTTATAGTATTACATAAAGGTATACAAAAGAATGTCATAAACATGACATTAAACATTTGGGATCATGGAGGAAGATCATGGGGGGAGGGGGGGGGGGTTATGGAGGTATAGGAGTTACAACCATAAGTATTGGAGTAGTGGGAATTATGGAGATAATGGAGAAGAGTAGTGGGTGTTATAGGAGTTATGGACATCCACCATATACTAATGTTTCATAACACTCCCCCTTGGATGTCCATTGATAATGTGCCTCGTTAAAACCTTATTAGCAAAAAACCCTGTGAAAAAAAATCTTAGTGAAGGAAAAAGACTACACATATTTTGTAATACGCATTGTTTGCTGCCTCGTTAAAAACATTGCTAGAAAAACCTAGTGGGATAAAACCTTAGCTAAGGAAAAAAGAGTGCAACGCGTATCTTACTCCCCCGATGAAAACATCACTTTATTTCTCGAAGACGAAGAATTTCAAGTTTGTATAACAACTTCTCTAATATTAAGATCGGCAATGCCTTGTGGAAAAGTTTATCAAATTATCACTTGAACGAATTTGTTGAACATCAATTTCATCATTCTGTTGAAGATTGTGTCTAACAAAGATCTTTGATGAAATATATGATTTATTGTGTCTCCTTCAATATATCCTTCTTTTAATTGAGCTATGCATGCAGTATCGTCTTCAATGTAATTGGAATCTTGTTGAATATCATAATATGACAGTACCCTCACAGACAAATAGATTATCTGAACAACGAAAACCTTGACAATATTTGTAAGAATGAAAAAATCTATATCAACGATTCATTTTGCAATATAACACTAATCGTATTTAATATATCAACGTAGTACTAAAACTATATCTTGCTAGAATATTGTTATACTTATGGTTTTATCAAGATACATTAGTGCGCTAATTTAACTAGACACAAAAGCAAATCATGTACGTCATGATTGGTCTAATCCACATAAGAATTTGATGAAACTTTATTTAATAAGTTTCTTGGGAACCTTACTAAGCTTCAGAACAATGCACATTATACGCATATCAAGTTTTTCATGTATTGCCAAATTAAAACTTGAAAACGATTTCATCCACCACATGAGAACATATCTCAATGTAATTAATTCCAGAATATCCGTCCAACTTCACATTTTTTAGGTGAAGTCAATTTTTATTGCGCATTTTTCATTTGGTCAATCATGTATCTGTCCAAATTCCATGACAAATTTGAGTTCAAGATCCTCGTCAATATTAATAATATTGAGCGCTATATTATATCAAAAATATCATCGATGATCATTTTACATCGGTTCCATTATCATACAATAAAGACATAACCTATCGAAATCTCATTATTTTTTAGGTACCTGTGCCTCTTCCATGAGGTCTTATAAAGTGTTATGTCATGGTGCTCTTACAGAGCACTTGCCTCCTTAGTATGATCATATTTATCATTGCTCATCTTCTTCTTCAAGGAGTTTTATCTTTGGAACCGATTAGTGTATTACGCGTCATGTGTTCCATAGACTATGTTCATCGTGGACTTTATTCTATTTGGAGCATTAGCAGCTGAAATATAAGATTTAGCTTTGGGTCAGCAAATACGCCTGCCAATATTTTACAAATGATTTGTCACTTGAACATCAAGTTCAAATTTTCTTGTACGAAGATCTAGGTACACTCATAATAATTCATTCCATGATTACTTTTTTAACTGCCAATTTTCTCCCCCTAATGTTGCGATCACCAACACATATCCCAAACTTCTTTGGGAACTTATCTTTGTGCATTGTGGTATGATAATTAAATCATATAGCACATCTATATTTCTAGATAAAACTGACTTGGTTCCTGACTCTGAACCAATTGTGATAGGGAGAGATTTATCATAACTTGGTTAGATGCGTACAAGTGTTGTTGTATGTTAAATAATACATCTCATAACCATTGATTTAGCTATAATTGGAGGCATACAATTTCTCCTAAACCAAGTTAGATTTAAAACCAGCAATATCAAATTATCATACTTTATATTTTGGAACTGTGCTCTAATAATTTGAGCAAGCAACCTTGCAAAATCCAAATTGCAAGTTGATAACAAACGCACATGTGACCATATAATAGATGCATCTATTAAAATCATATAATAATAAACAGTCCACATGGCAGGTGATTGGGCCCATAAATATACATCACCTTTTATTCGTTCCAGATTTTAAGGGATTCAATCTCAACCTAAACTAGTATATCATGAGAATAAGAAGCACAAGAGAATTTTTGAAGAACCTTCTATTTCTTCAATATATGCCAATGTGAATTCTCAATAAATTTTTCGCACCATAATTGAATCGGGATGGTCAACCGGTCATGCTAACTGTTGTTTATTTCAGTAAATATTTAATTTATTATGGCATGTGATTCCATCATCATGCTTATACATATGTAGTACAAATAAAAGAAAAATCGGGTAACCTTTCAGATTTACCCGGTATGATTATAGTAATATTAAGATAATCAATCTTCCTTTTATTTATAGTCTCAATATGCCAACCACTTTGGCTAATACATTTGAAACTCAAAAAGTTTCTTTTGAAACTTACTACAATATTAATGTCAAGAACAATTTTATTAATCCGGATAATAACAAATTTGCTCTTCCGGAGCTCTTAATTTTTTTTGTACTACAATCTTTTATCATACCATCCATATGGTGAATATCTCCTTCACGAAGAAAATCATATCATAATAATTGTCATGGTCAAAAATCATCACAAGCAAAATAATTTATTGCTTTAATTTTGCTTTTAATAACCTCTTATAAAAATATATTTGGTGTACCACATGTACCCGATCGATGATATATTCATGTAACCATACAGTAACGTTCATTATCTTTCTTTCTCTCAAACCTCCCATAGAGGTGAGTTGTAGTATTTATTCAACCATGCATAAATACATTCTTATGCATAATTTGAATCACTTATATATTTTCACATTCATTTTCAGGAATGAGCATGCATTTACAATGCTTATCACAAGTCACATTTTCAACGAATAGATCTATAATCATGTGAACGTGTCTCGTATTAACATACCACATTGGTACATATTCCTTCACCTCTGAAGGGCCACTTTGAGAACCTTTCTCCTTTTTACAATTATCATGATGATGACTGTTATTATTTTGATCTTTGGCCCGACACGTTCATTTGTCAACCATTTATCTTCATTTAGACTTATTATGCACCGCTACTATATTCACTTCAAGAATGGTGCGAATCAAGTGTGACATGCTTCATGATTTTTCATGAAAAACACATTATTTATCCTTAGTCATCATTATATCATCAATATGGTGCATTGTGACTCATACCCAATGTCTTACCCATATAAAGGCATGTTAGGCCATATTTAGTTGAGCCACGAACCCAACTCATACCATCATGGAGCATCGGGACTTGAACCTGATGTCTTACCCTCATAGTGCGGGGGAACTTAAATTCACTGTTTTACCCTTAACAAATATCATATTGGGCCAAAATTCTTAGGGACTCACCCTCAAACCTTTAAAAATATTAACACTTCGTAATTATATGCATAAAAATAAGAACTTATGTAAAGATTATTGTTATACAAGAGAAAGCTATATGCAACAGTTAGCTACGTTGAAATGCAAAATAGGCTTCTCTGTCAATTTAGTAATCTAAGATAAAATTAAAATTGACATAGCAAAACACGTCACAAAATTCAATCTATTTCTCTACATTCACATGATATTCCTACATAGTCTTTCATGCAATGAAACTTATAATTAATCAAATTTCATACTGAAATAAATAAATAGTTCCGTAGAACTGCCAAATAAATAAGTGCATTAAGAAAAGACTCGTGAAAAGAAATTGTCATACATTATATTTTTACTCTATGTCAACCAAATATGCATCTCATAAATTTTATAAAATAATATATAATTAAAAAAAAACTTCATGGTTTTATAACCATATAATCAGAATTCTATTTCATAATAATATTGATTTAGTTAAAATATTATCTTATACCATCAGAAAATAGGGCTCATGAGATCATACCTTCTATTTGCCACTCGAAAGCAGATGTGCTCTATATGAACCTTAGTAATTTTTTTTAATCAAGGCAACCATCATTAAAATTATACATAATCATTCTTGATCCAGCCATCTTATTTTCATGCACAAATGACACTAAATGGCCAAGTAACACTAAATTACATCAAGTCTTAAATTTTCATAATTAAACATGTAATTCATGGTATGATTGAAAAATAGTACTTCCGGGACAATAGAAGAAAATAAAATATTAATATGGCATACGTAATAATGCCCATATTTCCATTGCTTCAACCAAATTGATTCAAAGTTGTTGACCATTTGTATCCTCTATGTTGATAAAAGCTTCGTGCTGATAACGTATTAAGAAACTTAGCTCAAAATAATAATATAATACAAGAAAATAGACAAGAATGTAGAGAGCAAAAGATGAGAGCTTCTTATTTCTTTCAAGTGTTTCAAGTCTGTACAATATCACTTCTCATCCTCTATTTATAGTATTACATAGAGATATACAAAAGAATATCATAAACATTTGAGATCATGGAGGAGGAAGATCATGGGGAGGTTATGGAGGTATAGGAGTTACAACCATAAGTATTGAAGTAGTGGGAATTATGGAGATAGTGGAGAAGAGTAATGGGTGTTATAGGAGTTATGGAATAACATTTGGGTTATTTTTGAATTTTTGAAAAATAGCTTTTGAAGTTTTTCAAATAAAAAGTTTTGAAATTCAGATAAAATTGAAAAATATGGCCAAAATGTAATTTTTTCTTTTTATGGGCAAACCTGTTTGGACATAAAAGTTCATGGAAGAAAAAATTGTTTTTTTCCGAAATGAGAGTTGTTTGTAAAAAATTTAATTTTCGCTTGAACATGCATTTCGAAAATTTTCAAAAATTTAAAAAACGGCAAAAAGTTGTTTTTTAAAATATTCACTTAAATCAATCACAAAACTTCAAAAACAATCCAAACTGAAATTTATGTCTAAATACCACTCTATATCATTTCCACTTGAAAAAAAAAAAATTCACCATTTTTCCGAATTTTACCATTCTTATGTCCAAACGCCTACTCAGTCTTTACTCTTTACTCGTGGTGACGGGTATTTACCGGATTCCCTGAATCCGATCCCATTCATTACACTACAACTATCACCCAAACCATCATTTCGCTGAAATTGATAAGAGTTTACGAGAGGATCAAGCAAAATCAAAATCAAAATCAAAGATCGAGGAATTAGAAATACAACAGATCAACGAACAAAGCGTGCACCGACGTGTATGATAGGTAATTTGATATATGCTGCTAATCCGTTCAATTTATTTATGTAAACGTGCTTGTTTGCCTAAAGTGTTCTCATTCAATTCTCGCAGTGCGTTTAGGTCACATTAATTTCACGATTGTATATTCACGACATTTACTAGGAAACTGTTTTAATTGGATTGTAACGCAGATTTGATATGTTAGGATAGATTGCATAACGGTTTTGATTGTAGATGGCTAGTATGCAAAATTATGTGTTTATACTGAAGTCAGTCTAAGAGCTACTAAATGAAAAAATTACCCTGAAATTGCCCTACTGAGCAATTTATTTTGTGTGAGCATGAGTGAAAAGCAGCTACCTCCCATCTGCCCAAGCCTTGGTAGGTAGAGTAACCTGGTAGCTGTACTGGTCTCTTAGGTATTGGTGGAATTAGTCGAGGTGCGCACAAGTTGGCCCAGACACCTCATTAAAAAAAAGAATGAAATGCACTTGAATAGAGCTGAATGGATACATTGGATGATTCACAGTCGACTCCAGCTGATTGAGACAGTTGATTCATTGAGCAGTCTTAGAGAAAAGTTCAATACCTCTAAGAGTTTCGACATTGGATGGACCAAGGGGACCCTCGGAATTGTTTATTGAAATTGGCTACTTCAAATTTGGAATAATGCATTGAAGTTGATATTTATTAGGTAAGGTAGTAAACTTTTGCATTGACCAGGCACAATGCATAAGTCAATATCCTCTGTGGGCCTGTGTTATATACAGCAGGAATGACATGGTACCACTAGAAACTGGTTAAGACTACAGAATGACTAAACCTAAAGATATATGTAGTCCTAAATTGATTGAAAAACATGTTCTTCCTGCATTATTTTCAGGATTGAATGGCTCTTGTAATTGATGCAATTTTCTGCCATCTTTTCCTCAGCTGGATCAAGTTTTCTATTCATGATGTGAAGCTCTATAACTTGAGCACCTGGATTCATTTATTGTACAGCTGCTACTTTTTGTTTCGTTTCATTCTTGCACCAAAGAACTTGAATATTTAATAGTGATGTAAGAAGTCGTACATCCTTTACAAATTTTGAATGCTGCACCGGGTGCAAAACGTATGATTTGTGGAACATTATGCTTATAGTCAAAATTAGATCTCAGAACTATTATTAAACAAGGTAAAAACTTTGGAATTAAAATCTTATTTAATAAAGATACTCTGCCTCTCTCACTCACATACACACTTGACTAGGGTGAAGCTGAAAAAAATAGGAACTTTATGTCCAATAAATCTTGGTTCGAGGTATGGAATTTTCAGTCAAAAAGCATGGAAAATTTGTACTTTCTCCGACTTCAAAATCTGCAAGTTGATTTCTTACCTTTTTGTGGTTGCTTCTAGTTGTGTGCTTGTTTAAGGAAAATGGTGAAGTTGACTATGATTGCTCGTGTAACTGATGGCCTTCCTCTAGCTGAGGGGCTGGATGATAGCCGCGATGTTCCAGATGCAGATTTCTACAAACAGCAAGCCAAGTCCTTATTCAAGAACCTCTCTATGGGCCAGAATGAGGCATCAAGGATGTCTGTTGAAACTGGACCTTATATTTTCCAGTATCCTTTTATTGTTTCCATATAATTCTTCTTTCTATTTTCATGGTAGTGTTTACATCTCTTCCCAGAGGCTAAATGGAAATTTTTGTAAGTAATTAGTAATAACTTCTTTGTTCAAAAAGATGACTGCAAGGTAAGTAATTCCATACACTTACTACTTTTCCAAATAGCTTCACTGGGTTGTCTACGCTCAGATTATGATTCCTCTCGATTTTCCTCTCAAGGAAAGAGAGAA
This sequence comes from Nicotiana undulata, assembly GCA_005239495.1. Lineage (NCBI taxonomy): Eukaryota > Viridiplantae > Streptophyta > Magnoliopsida > Solanales > Solanaceae > Nicotiana > Nicotiana undulata. Next base: position 7,658 of record MDKH01181901.1, read on the forward strand.
TTCTGCTATCGTATAATGAGTCATCGTTGCAATTAAATGTGGATACCAGTCTACGGAGGCTTTCAATTTGAAGACTATTTAAGATGCCTATTAGTTTTATTTTTGTAATTTAAGGAGAACTCTATGAGGGCCTCTGCAGTTCTTATTGTTGCAATTTTTGGGGACAAGTGGAATCAGGGTACTCAGAACTAATGAGTATGGGTGTTCCTCCAGCTTAATGCTTTTGATAAGTGAAATATCTTCTTGGATGAAATGCGGTGATAAATATGGATGATGCAATTAATCCAAAAGAACAAAAAGAGCTTGATATTAGTTTATGCACACCCGTTACTTTGATAGTAGCTTCTCCACTTGATATGCATTTAATATGTCTTATAAGCATTTTATTTCTCATTTTTTCTGGTTTTATGGGGAGCGCCAAGGACAAGGTAGGTATAGTCTAGTGAAAACGCGCTCCAACTTTAATCATGAGCTTGGAGGTTCGATTCATTAAGGGAGCACAGTGGGAACCACTATTTGTCTCCTGCAGAATTTGGGGGTTGGGAGTTATACTACCCTTATGAAAATAACAAGGAGAGTTATAAATAGGACTAAGTTTATCATTAAAATTATGACTATCTGAATGTGAAATCTTGGGGTTGGTTTGGCATGTTACAATTGTTAATGTGAAACTGTGACTTTCCAAGTGTCCACTCTCGCTACTGCTAATTCATTTGCTTGCTTTCTAAATTGGTACTAGCTTGTTACTTCTGCGTCCTTCCAACCCACTTGAAAACATTACCTATGGGAATTTTGAATCTACTGTTGTCTTAACCCAAGCTCTCAGTTATATCATTGAAGGGCACGTTTGTTATCTGACTATGTGTGATCGCTCTTATCCAAAGAAACTTGCCTTTCAGTACCTGGAAGACCTTAAGAATGAGTTTGAGCGTGTCAATAGGAGTCAAATTGAAACTGCCGCTAGACCTTATGCCTTTATCAAATTTGGTAAGCAACTTTCCTCAACTCTCTTTCCTTTTCAGTTTTCCAATTTGCTGTTGTTAATACTGATTTTCTATTCTTCCAATATATACTTTTCCCTATTTTAAAAGATACATTCATACAGAAGACGAAGAAACTGTACCAGGATACCGGAACTCAGCGCAATATTTCGAAGTTGAATGATGAACTTTATGAAGTTCATCAGATAATGACTCGAAATGTACAAGACGTTCTTGGTGTCGGTGAAAAATTGGACCGTAAGTTTCTCAGCCCAACATTTTTCTGAATATATCATTTAAAATTTTTGCAGAACTTCTAGAGCTCATCCGGGCATTTCCTCATTCATCTTCTAGATATCTGCAAAGTTTCTAATTTCCAAAGGACTTTTGTGCTATCCATTTCTTTGGCAGTTTATTTGATGTCCTCAATTATTAGTTCATGATAGTTATTTTTGCTTAGTATCTTGTCCAAGTTGTGGAATCTCCCACTAACGCTTGTGTTAGGGTAGGCTGCCTACATCACACCCTCTTGGGTGCAGCCCTTACCCGGACCCTGCGTGAACGCGTGATGCTTTGTGCACCGGGCTGCCAAAGTTGGATATATTCTCAAAGAGGAAATTCTCGATGTTGGAGATCTCTCTAAATTTCCTACTGCACTTGTGCTTTTTATTTGCGGGAGTGAACTAAATGAAGTGAGGACTCCATGCTCTTAATCGCAAGGTGCTTGCGGCAAGTATAGATTGGTCCTGTGAGTTCTGTCTATTTGCACTAGAACTGTTGGATCAGTTCATTTATTGTTGAAGCTGATCATTTGGTTCTTTGGGTTGGTCTAAATCAAGGACTAAAGAAGTGACAAAAGCATAAGATTAGGACATCTGTTCACATCATTGGATGGGTAATTCTGTCTAATTTGCTATTGCATCTGTTTGATCAGGCCCTATTGATCATCTTTTTCTATAGGTTGTCCAAAAATACTATGAAGGACAAAAGAAGTAAAAGAAAGCTTACAGATTAGGAAATATGTTCACAACATTATGCCGCCTTCTTATCTTAAGCTTATACAAGCTGCTCCTTTTTCTTCATTATTATCTTTTTGTAGATTGATTTGAGAAATTTAATTGTAATTGAATCTGAAGTTTTGGGAGGCGTAGTTGATTGAGTGAATTCTGGATTTTAGAGGTTTACATTGAATATTGACACTAAGGTTCCACGTTAGGTGCTTTTCATTTGTTTTTAAAATAATGTGTTATTAACTTCATTTTTTTTGTGCCTTGTGCCTTTCAAAATTTGTGTTTACCTTACCTTAGTGTTATAACAGCTGAATTTGGTACTCGATAAGTTGAACTGTTGATTCCTTTATATTCTCTCCTCTTGAGCTCCTAGAAAGGGGTGAATATATGTTCTCTTTCATTTCTTCATAATAAATTCCCATGTTTAAGGAGTAGGATTGGATAAAATATTTCCCCCCTTTTTCCTCTCAGAAACCTTGAACTTGTTTGGGTTATATTCCTGTAGGCAGAATATGGTGTACTATGTGAAAGAAGTAAAATAAGCATCCTTTTGTTTGAATGCAAAGTTACTCTAAAATGAAGTGAAAACAAATAAAACGATTGGTTTCTTTCTAGACTGCCTGTTGACTTCTAGAATAGGAGATGAGAGTGTTCCACTCC
>MDKH01033012.1:0-17888 GCA_005239495.1 Nicotiana undulata
AAAGCCATCCTCATTGCTTGTATTATGTCCGGCATTAGTATTGATGTGGCGGACATTGTTTTTTCAACAAATGCGGATCAGGGCGTGGCAAAAGAAAAACTCTTACCCATTTCCACACCTGATCACCTCTCTATGCCGGAAAGCCAAGGTCCCTGTCATTCCTTCTTGTGATAAGTCGGCCAAGACCGACAGAGACATTGACATCACCCGGATTGGTGATGCCGGACCCAGGCCAGCAGCCGCTCACCCAGTCAATCCAGTGCTCACTACAGAGGAGGATCCCTCAGAGCCTCAGACATCCGATCCACCTCCACCCGCACCTTCTGCTACTCCAGCCCAAGCATCTGCCGAAGTTGGTGCTTCCTCCACTATTCCACGGCCTATTCTCTCTCAGCTGGGTCGTCTAGCTCAGCACGCCAATGCCAAAATTGACAAGCTTTTGAGCGAGCTCCCATCCCTTATTCGGCAGGCCCTCACCCCTATTCAGTCGTCAGTGACTGTGCTAGAGGTCCACATCTATGAGTTGGAGGCGCGTGTTGAGAAAGTTGAGAGGGGTGAAGTTCGACACCTACCAGAGGTGCGGGCTGATGTTTCTACGCTGCAGTCTGAGCTCAAGAAGCTGCAGAGCATGGAGTTTGATTTTTCCTCCCTAAAAATTTGATACGCTCAATTTACACCTTAAAAGAATGTAAGCGATCATTTTCAAATATAGTAACCCAACAAGGTTGGGGTCGAATCCCACAAAGAACAATATGAGGGCGTTCGGAATGCTAGAGAATTATCACCTATCGTGCAGTGCCAAACAAATATGATTTTGGGTTTATGATGATTGTTTATAACTAAATGCGAAACTATAAACTATCCTAGAAAGCAATTAAAATGATCGAGGGCAACAAGTATCGATGCTTCGGGTATTACACTCGAGTAACGATCCAATGTATTTCACGATTTTACAAATATGAGCGGGTAATGTTAATTAGCCACGGATAACATTTCTTAATTAGCTTTTCCCAAAGACTAACAAGACTTCCTAATTGAATTATCCCTAACCCAATTAGGAGATTAAGCACTTCCGAGTTTGGCTACAAGTAGTTCAATCCTATCCCTAGGTAGAATCTATAAAATGAGGGTTAAATCCTCAAGTTCTTGTTAATTAATCTTTCCCAACCCCAAATAATCTTTTCCAAAACTAATTCGGAGTTAATGGGCGAGTCCTAGGGTTAGCTAATCCCTTTGGAAACATTAAAGAACAAGAATAATTAAAATAACAAACACCACTTCATAAATATAATAAAATCATTCAATACATAAGCACAACAAGGTATTTAATCCACACTTTAAACATGAATATTTCCATAAACCATATTCAAGTGTTGGAAAAATACTACACACTTAGATATACAATACAAAACAAGGAAATGAAGAAATAAACACAAATGGGTAAAGAAAACTTCACCACAATGTCGAAATCCACAAATCCCAAGTGTGTGTGCAAACCCACAAATCAATACTTGTTATCCTCTACTCAAAAATATATTTACAAAGCTTAAATTATATCCCTAATATTATGTTCTTGCAAAAAAGCCCTAGAGTTCAAGATCTCCCCCAAAAATGGCTGCTAGGTTGAGTATATAAAAGTTGAAGTTGGAAAATGTGATTTTACATCTTTGTCCCCATCTGATGCCCGACTACCGCACCTGCGGAAGATTCATCGCAGGTGCGGTTCCGCAGGGGCGGAATATTTCACGCAGGTGCGGGATCTGAGATGTGTCCCATTTCCGCAAGGGCGGATGTTTGGTCGCACCTGCGGTTCCGCAGGTGCGTGAATAACATCGCAGGTGCGAATTTTGTGTGGCTGAGCCATCTTCGCAGGGGCGACATTTCCTCGCAGGCGCGAGGTCGCAGGGGCGACAATTACTCGCAGGCGCGAGGTCGCTCTTGCGTCCAAAAATCCGCAGGTGCGGAATCACTGAAGCTTCTATGCACATTTTCACCGCTTTTTGTCCAGCTTTCAGTCCAATTCAACACCAACCTTCATAGCATCGTTTCCCTGAAATTTGAGCAATTATACACTAACAACGACCTCAAATTATCATTTAACAATACAAAATCTAATGAGAAAAGGCTAAAATGAGTGGTAAAATCACCACTCATCAGCTACCGATAAAATTTTGCTAATATAATAGATAAGAGATTGCGTGCCTATGTCCTCCCAGACTAGAACAACACTTACCGTTACCTCCTAGATCGCTAAGTATATCAACAATTATTCGCCTTCCTTTGGTATTGATAGTAGCGGAGGACTTGGTAGGCAACATTTCAGGTCTTTTAAGGCCTGTTGACATTCCGGAGTCCATTTGAAGTTGTTCTTCTTCTTTAGAAGTGATAAGAAGTGATGGCATTTTTCTGAAGATCGAAAATGAACCTGCTTGGAGCGGCCAATCTTCCAGTTAGCCTTTGGACGTCCTTCACACTTGTCAGCTGGTCTGGGATGTCCTCGATGGCTTTGGTCTTATCGGGATTTACCTCGATCCCTCTTTGTGACACCAGGAAACCCAAGTATTTACTAGAGCTAACTCCAAACGCGTATTTTTCGGGGTTGAACTCATGTTATGGTTCCTTAGGATATCGAAGGTTTCCTAAAGGTGTTTTAAATGGTCACCTGCATTCAAAGAATTACCAATATATCATCTATGTAAACTTCCATTGTTTTCCTTATTTGTTTTTCGAACATCTTATTCATGAGCCTCTATTAAGTGGCTCAAACGTTTTTAAGCCCGAAGGGAATAACATTTTAATAATATGTGCCAAAGTTCGTTATGAACAAAAGTTTCCTGATCCTCCGGGTTCATCTTAGTTTGATTAAACCCTGAATATGCATCGAGGAAACTTATTAACTTCCGGCTGTTGCATCAATCATTTGATCAATGTTTGGAAATGGAAATGATTTTTTTGGGCACGCCTCTTTCAAGTCCTTATAATCTACGTACATTCAAAATGTATTATTATTTTTCGGAACTACAACTACGTTAGCTAGACATTCAGGATACTTTACCTCCTGGATTGAACTGATGTCATGTAATCGAGTTACCTCTTCTTTGAAAAACCTATTTCTGACCTTGGTTATTGACGTTTCTTCTGCCTTACCGTTGGGATGCTTGGGCCCAAGCTTAGCTTATGTACGACCACGTCTACCAGGATACCCGTCATATTCGCGTACGACCATGTGAAACAATCAACGTTAATTTTAAGAAAATCAATAAATCCTGACCTGAGCTGGGGGTTGAGTCCTTTCCCAAGTGGAATTTTCTCTCCAGGAATTTCTCGAATAAAGCCACATGTTCAAGTTCTTTTGCAGTGGTCTGGGTCGCATCTGTTTCTTCCCTCCATTTACCGCTGGAAACCAATACCGCGTTCATTTCCCTTACTGCTAGTTGATATTCTCTTGTTGTTTGATTCCCTCTGGAGTTGAGAATTTCAACAGTTGGTGATATGTCGATGTTACGACCTTCATCTCATGTAGCCACGGTCTTCCAAGAATTATGTTGTAGCCCATGTGGCCGTCCACTACTTCAAATAAGTTAGTCTTCGTGACCCCTTCGACGTTCGTGGGCAGTAAGATCTCCCCTTGGGTTGTCATACTTGCTAAGTTGAACCCGACGAGGAATTTTGTTGCCGGAGTAATGCTCCTGGTTATCTTGGCTTGTTCTAGAACTCTCTATTGAATGATGTTGGACGAACTTCCTGGGTCAACCAAAACATGTTTAATTTTCAGGAAGGTGATGTTGTCTTCGGCGACTTCCCCGAGTCTCTTGCTATGAGTCAACGATACCTTTGTCTTTTTTGATACCGAGAAGGTTACACCGTTGATCGCGTTCCCCCTAAAAATCATGTTGATAGTTAGTCAATGAGGGTGTTCCCCTATCTTTAGGGCTCTGCGTTGTCTCAGCTACAGTCGTATTTTTCTTAGCCCGGTCGCTTAAGAATTCTTGAGATGGCCATTCTTCAATAGTGTTGCTACCTCCTCCGAAGATGTTGGTAGTCCATAGTTCGGTTTCCATTAGTCCCAAGATATGCGCACCATAAATTAGGATCCCTTTAGTTGGGATAAGATCTCGTTGGCCTTGGGAACCGAGCTTCCGTAATGTTTCTCATTGCCGATACCAGCTCCACTACGCTAACATTGAAATTATACTCTAACAACCTAGATAAGTGGAATCCCGGGAACCCAATACCTCTTTGTCCTACAACGACCTATTGTTCTGGCTGTGGTAAGTTCTTCATCGGGGGAAGAACCTATCCACTGACCAGAACCCTCTGCTGCCGCTTCCTTCGGCCCTCTCGTAGGGCAAAAATCATCCCTTAGAAGATCGCCGATCCGTATCAAAGTCATATTTTGATTTATCCTTGTTCGTTTCTCGCTGCCGACCCTTAGTATTTGCCGAGAACCCGCGTTTATCATCTTCTACCCTTATCTATGATTCATAACTATTATGGAGATCCGTCCATGTGGTTTCTTGAAACTCAAGCAGGCTTTCTTTCAGCTTACGGGAGGTGTCGGAGCTCCTCAGATTCCACCCCTTAGTAAATGCCTTGATGGTAGGCTAAATTCATGTTTTAGCCATAGTATTGTACTATAATTACTGCATTATACGTGTGTTTGAACTTAAATGATAGTGAATTATACTTGTTAAGTATTTTATGCCTTGCAGGAAGTGATTCTGAGTAAAAAGTTAATTGAATCTAAATCGAACAAGTTGAATCTTTGAAGTCTGAGTAGATGCTCAAAAAATTAAGCAGGGACCACGTTCGGGGGTCGAGGATCAAGTTCAGATGTCAAAGAGTGGACGAAACGATTTACTCTAAGGAAACATCATTGCCACGCCGCATGGCACAACGCTACCGTCTAAAACTGGGTTGCCTGTTAGATTTTACCTCTCTGAAGATCCTCGCAGGCGCGGTACAACGCGGGTGTACAATTTGTCAAAGTTATTTCCTGTTTCGTCTAGGAAAGGGCAGTGTTGTCCGGGCCCGTTCCTACAGGGTATAAATACACCAAAAATACGTTTTTGAAGAGACTTTTGACCTACGAAATATTTGAGAACTAACAAAGGTAAGAAGACTAAAAATTTCATTAAGATTTCAACGAACGATCAGTGCAATATGGGAGTTTGTGTCGAATCATTATCATTGATGTCTTCTTTGTTTTTAAACCTTATTGAGATGACTTTTTCCATAGATATGGAGTAATTTCCATTAGGGTGTTGACATATACAATGTTTTGATAACTTGATTAGGGATTTGATTCTTGATAATTGTTAGAATTACTTGATGGAGTTTTAATTCGTATAGTGGAGTTATTTCTTATTTTTCTTAATCGAAAGAAGAGCTTGATATTAAATTTCTTTACATCTTATGCTCTAGTTTACATTCGTGATTCAAATAGGTAGTCGAAAGAGCCTCTTGAATTTTTAATCGACCTAGAAAATAGGAAAATATTCGTGAGAAGTTACCCTTTAGACCATAAATATTATTTTATTCGTTGCAATTGTTTACCGTACTTCAATTGGATTAATTACTGAAATTAACATTTAATCGAAAGAGGAACATTAACTTGAAATGTAATCAAATTACCTGTTGCATTCGTGAGAATCAACAATATTATAGAGTGAACTAGCTCAAGAATTGGATCCCGAGTCAATTATCTTGCGCCTGTCTAGTCAATTACCCTTATTTCTCTCATTGATATTTCTTTGTTACTTATCTGCTGTCTTTTGTGATCAATTGTTAATTGCATAATTTTTAGTAGTTAATCGTAGTTCTTAATCATCAAATCAAGTGGTAGTTTTCCTGGATAGTAATCAATTGAAGATTATTCGAACATTGTTTAAATCCAATCCGTGTGGAGACTATAATTAAACTATACTATCTTTGACTAGCGAGCAATAATTTTGTGTTTTGTTTTACACTCGTCAAATTTTGGTGTTGTTGCCAGGGGTTGGCAATCTATAGTGTTTAAAATAGTTTTTAGTACTAATTCAGTAACACATTTTTACTTTAGTGTAATCACGTTTTCTCACTTGTGTGAAGGATACATGTTTGATTTCTCTAGTGTATGACTCGATCTTCTTCAAAGGAGGTGATACCCTATGAACTAGAGTTGGAGAAACACGTACGACAACTGAGAAAAGAAAGAGAATTAACAGAAAATTTCTTAGGTCATACTTCGACTCATGATAACATGGCAAACAAAGAGATAGATGGAGTAGACTTCGCTGCAAGAGAGGCATCATAACAAAAAGCTGCACGGATAGCAACTGAAGCTGTCCTCAGAGCTACTGAGGACACTATCGAAGATGGTGGGGGTCAAAGATTTAATCTAAACTGACCATTAATTGAAGACCAGTTCGAGAATGCAATACCCATGCCTAGAAGATCATAGGGTGACTATGCCAGATCAGTCTACAATCTAGGACTGTCAAGTGTCAAACCTCCACCCATAGCAGAAAATAACTTTGAGTTGAAGCAAGGATTGCTTCAAACCATCAACAACTGTATCTTCAGAGGGAAGGTGAATGAAGATCCTAACACTCATTTGATGGACTTTGAAGAAATCATGAACACCTTCAAGTACATTGCAGTATTAAAAGATGCGATCTTTTAAAGGTATTCCCCTTTTTATTGAAAGATAATGCAAAGTACTGGCTTCGTAGCTTACCCATAGGGTCGATCACGACATGGGAAGATATGACCAAAAGGTTTCTTGACAAGTACTTCTCAGCTGCAAAAATAGGGAAATTCAGAAGGGAAATCCACAACTTCCGCCAGAAGGAGACATATACGATTTTTGAAGCTTGGGAAAGCTTCAAGGAGATAGTTAGAAAGTGTCAGCACAAGGGAATTGGTTTGTGGATGCAACTCCATGATTTTTGGGATGGACTTTCACCCTCCTCGCGATGAATTATGAATACTGCATGTGGAGGTCCACTAATGAAGAAAACTCTGGAGGAGGTTGTCTTAGTCCTTGATGAATTCTCTGGGGATACTAACCAGTGGCCGACTGAGAGTAATGACAGAAGAAAATCAGTTGGAGTTCACTAGGTGAACTCTAACACATCCAGGCAAGCGTAGCTAGACACTATGGGCAAGGAGCGGAAGTTGACATTGGCCAAGGTAAAGAGTGAGCTGCAAGCAACATGCGACTATAATAGAGAAAACTACCAAGGTGGGAACATCTATAATGCTATGGGGCAAAGATGGGTTTTTTGTGGAGTTCTCCTAGTGGGAGTTTGAGCTCATGGCAGGAAAATAATCCTAGATCCCAGGGTCAAGGACTATTACTTTTACAAAACTAGCAGAGGCAGCAGTACCAGCCACAACAGTCAAATCCGTCTAGTATGGAAGATCTAATGTAAGCATTCATCAGCAAACTATATGAAAATTTTTAGACTCAGGGCACAGTCATCCGGGAGAAGGGCGCGGATATCCAGAATTTAGAACGGCAAATGGGACAAACTGCAAATTTGTTATCTGAGAGGGCTCTTGAGACTCTACCCTCTGACACTGAAAAATCCCAAAGGAAACAATCAAAGTTGTATCTCTGAGAAGTGGCAAAACATTGGCTGACCTAGTGGTGAAAGCTATACCGGAGGTTGTGAACAAGTAGACCGACACACCACAAGAGAGAAAGAGTGAAGAGTAACAAGACTAGAGTAGTGAGGTACAAAAAGAGATTGAAGAAAGTAGACATATGCCAGATCTACCATTCCCTCAAGAGATGAAGCGGGAAAAACTTGATAGATATTTTAGGCGGATCTTGGAGATGCTCAAGCAATTATGTGAACATTCCCTTCACATAGGTACTCACTCAGATGCCTGCTTATGCAAAGTTCTTGAAGGAAATATTTTCTAGCAAGAGAAAATTGGAGGAGACAACAATGGTCAAGCTGAATGTCCAATGTAGTGCCATATTGCAAAATAAACTTCCCCAAAAGTTTGGGACCCAGGAAGCTTCACCATACCATGCTCGTTGGGGAGTGATAAATTCGCCTAGCCTTCTTTGATTCTGGTGCGTCTATAAATCTAATGCCTTTGTTCGTGTTCAAGAAACTAGAAAGGGAGCTTGGAGTGATCAAATTAATACCAGTGTCCCTACAAATGGCTGACCAGACCACCATTTTGTCTGAGGGAATTATTGAGGATATTCTAGTTCGGGTGGACAAGCTTGTGTTCCCCGTAGACTTTATTGTGGTGGATATAGAGGTGAACAAGAAGGTGCCTCTAATTCTATGGAGGCCATATTTATGTACAGGCATATCTATACTTGATGTCTACGAGGGGAATCTTATGCTTAGAGTGGGCAATGAGAAAGTGGTGTTCCAGATGAAGAGAACAATGAAATACCCCAGTGATGAGGCGCATGCCTACTCGTTCTTCAAGGTAGATGTTGTTGGGGAATTTGCTAAAAAAATACAAGTTTGACAAGCTTGTGGGGGATATTATAGAGATGTGTATTACTCAGTGGTTGATGAGGAGGAACTAAAATAGGAGGCTTCTAAGCCTATTGTGGAATTGAAAGCCCTGCCCATTCACTTGAAATATGTTTTTCTTGAAACTAACAATTTTCCTGTGATTTTTCTGCTTACCTGACAGGTACACCGGAGCAAAAGCTGGTGAAGCTGCTTAAAAAATACAAGATGGCCATTGACTAGAGTATAGATGATATTCAAGGAATCAGTCCATACATTTGCATGCACAAAATTCTGCTTGAAGAAAATAACAAGCTAGTGGTGCAGCTTAACGCAAATTGAATTTTTTTGGAGGAGGTTGTGCACAAGGAGATCATTAAATTGTTAGTTGCGGCAGTGACTTTCCCTATCTCTGATAGCCAATGGATTAGTCCAGTGCAAGGTGTACCTAAGAAGGGGAGCATGACAGTGGTGAAGAATAAAGATAATGAATTGATCCCAACAAGAACAATCACTGGGTGAAGAATGTGCATTGTTTATAGAAGGCTGAATGATGCAATAAGGAAATATCACTTCCCACTTCTCTTCATTGATCAGATGCTCGAGAACGTGAGTGGACATGGATGCTACTGTTTCTTGGATGGGTACTCAGGATACAATCAGATACCTATTGTCCCATAAGAAGTTGAGAAGATCACATTCACTTGCCCGTCAGGTAATTTTTGCTTACATGAGGATGCCATTTGGGTTGTGTAATGCACCTACCACTTTTCAGAGGTGCATGATGTCTATATTATCCGATCTAAACAGGAAGTATCTAGAGGTATTCATGGATGATTTCAGCCTTTTTGGTGATGACTTGAAGAATTTTGAGCTTGTGCTTGAACGCTGTGAAGCCACTCACTTGGTTCTTAACTGGGAGAAGTGCCACTTCATGGTGAAAGAGGGAGTTGTACTAGGCCACAAAGTGACTGCACATGGCATTGAAGTTAATAAAGCTATGGTTGATGTAATTGCTAGGCTTCCTCCACTGACTTATGTGAAGAGCATAAGGAGTTTTTTGGGACATGTTGGGTTCTATTGGAGGTTTATCAAAAACTTTTCCAGCATTACCAAGCTATTGACTGCATTGATAGCGAAGGATGTCAAGTTTGTTTTCACCGCGGAGTGCATAAGAGCATTCAATTAATAAAGGAAAAGCTTGTGAGTGATACTATTATGGTGACACCTGATTGGAGCCAGCCATTTGAAATAATATGTGATGCTAGTGATATAGTTGTGGGGGCAGTTCAGGGGCAAAGAAAAGAAAAGATATTTAGGCATATCTACTAAGCAAGCAGGATGTTGGATGATGCTCAAGTCAACTATGCTACTACTGAGAAAGATTTCTTTTCCATGGTCTTTGCTTTAACAAGTTGAGATCATATCTGGCGGGGAGTAAAGTGATTGTACACACTAATCACTCAGCCTTGAAATACCTGTTGAGTAAAAAGGATCTGATGCGGTGGGTGTTGTTGCTCTAAGAGTTTGACTTGGATATCAAAGATAGGAAGGAAACAAAAAATCAAGTCATAGAACATCTATCTCGACTTGAGAGACCTCCGGTTGAAACAGTTGAAATAAGGGAAGAGTTCCCTGATGAGCAGATTTTCCCCGTTGTTGCGGTCTCTGCAAGGCCGCCTTGGTATGCTGATGTAGCAACATTTTTGCTAGTGGATGGTTGCCTCGTGACCTCTCTAGTGATCTAAGAAGGAAGCTTCAATGTGAGGTAAAAGGTTATTTTTGAAATGTCCCTTTCTTGTTTAAACTGTGTGCAGATGGAGTGATTCGAAGATGTGTGCCTGAAGGAGAGATGGCAAGCATTCTATCTCATTGCCATGGTGGAGAAACTAGAGGACACTATGGTGGAAATCGTACTGCAGCAAAGGTCATGGAAGCCGGTTTCTATTGGCCTACTTTGTACAAAGACGCACGGGCATATGTAGCTGTATGTGACAAGTGTCAAAGGGCAGGTAGTATTTGCAAGAGGGATGAAATGCCTCTCAACTCTATTCTGGTATGTGAAAATTTTGACGTTTGGGCATTGACTTCATGGTTCTGTTCCCACCGTCGCATTCATATGAGTAAATCCTGGTAGCCGTTGACCACATCTCTAAATGGGTTGAAGCAATGATGCTCTGGTGGTGTGTGAGTTCTTACGGAAGAACATCTTTACCTTCTTTGGGACAGCTCGAGTGATTATCAGTGACAATGGGTTTCACTTTGTGAACAAGCAGTTTCCTGCACTGCTATCTAAGTATGGGGTCACACACATAATAGGAACCTCGTACCATGACCAAACTGGTGGGCGAGTTGAAGTGGATAACCGTAAATTTAAATGAATTCTTGAAAAGACGGTTAGTGCTTGTCATAAGGATTGGTATATAAAGTTGGATGAAGCTCCATGGGCGTACAAAACTACGTTCAAAACAACAATAGGGACTTCATCGTTCAAATTATTGTATTAAAAATCGTGTCATCTACCTTTGAAGATAGAACATAAAGTTTATTAGGCAATTAAGATGTTTAATCTTGATCTTAGTCTTGCAGGTGAACTTAGGTTGGCGCAGATGAACGAATTGGAGGAGTTTAGACTGGACGTGTATGAAAATGCGCGAATCATTAAGGAGAATACAAAGAGGTGGCATGATTGCCTGATTAAGCCAAAGTATTTTCATGAAGGGGAAAAAGTCTTACTATACAATAGTAGAATTAGGTTGTTCACTGGAAAATTCAATTCAAGATGGACAAGTCAATATGTGGTGAAACACGTCTCACCATATGGCGCCATTGAAATACAGGACGAAGAAGGGAATGAAATCTTTAAGGTGATTGGGTACAAGTTGAAACCGTACCTTGTTGGGGGATTTGACAAGCAATCCACTAGCATCGTGATCAAAAGAACCTAAGTGACGGAGTCAAGCTGACGACTATAACTCAGAACTACTTCTAACCCTTTTTCTTGCTTTTGTAGAATAGTTTAGATAATTGTGGATTAAGATTATTAGAGTTTAGTAGTTTTGGTACTTGTTTGGATAGGTATAAGCATGAATTGAATACAAAAGAAGTACATAATACAGTTGGGATGCACACCGTGGGTTAAAAATTAGAAAACGAACGGAACTCTGAGAAAAATGGCCTAGTGTGCCGTGTGGGGCGCCGCACCAGGCCAAATTGCTTGTCCGACAAAAATTAAGCTCTTTGAATATACCCACTATCGCGCCACATGGGGTGCTGCACCCAGCGATGCGGTAGTACAAAAATCAGGCAAAAAAAAAACAAAAAAATTGGAAAAGTAAAAAAAAGAAAACGGACGCTCCCCGTTTGACCCCCCCACCCCCCCCCATTTTTCCCTTCATTCTTTTACTCTGTTCTCAAATACTCTCTTTAACTCACCCCCAAATCCCCCATTCTTCTTCTTCTTCCTCTTCTTGCTCTTCAAATTTCTTCCCCTCAAATTCTCTGTCACGACCCCAAATCCTAACAGGTCGTGATGGCGCCTATCGTGGAACTAGGCTAGCCCACCATCACATAACTACACATTTTGTTTTAATATAATTTCTCACAAATCAATAATAACCAGCAAACAGAGTATAAAATTTTCTTTAAGTTTTTAAACCGTAATAATAATCTAACAGTCTAAACAAATCCCCCAAGACTGGAGTCAACCGATCACGAGCATCTAAGAAATAAACTAACTCTGCTAATGTCGTAATAAATGTCTATGAATCAAATACTAAGTACTATATGAAGAAGGGAAGTAGAGAAGTTGCGGACGCTGGACAACTACCTCAAAATCCCAAACGCTGATGACAACGAGCTCGGACGACTACTGCTCCGAACCAGTACCTGGATCTACACACAAGGGCGTAGGGAGTAATGATGAGTACGCCAACTAAGTATTAATGGAAATAAATCACAGTCTTAAGTATATGAAACACACAACACAAAACATCAAGTCTCAATACAATATACATAAGTTCGAAAACTAGTTTCCACAAAATCCTTTGAAACAAGTATATCTTTCCAATATTTCTCAATAAAACTCTCAGTAATATCAGTTTGAAAAATGAAGTGAATCATAGTCAAAAACTCAGTAAAATATCATCATAAAACTGCCCCTCGGGCCATAATCATCAGCAAAAACAGCAGACTTTACAAGTTCAAAATTGCCCGTTAACATCCGAAATCAATCTCGAGCCCCGCGGGACACCAACTAACTATACCAACACATCATAAATGATAATTCAAACTTAGTTGCACTCTCGAAACACTAAAAATAACATCAAAACACCAAAATCACATCGAATTCAATCCTAAGAACTTTGAAATTTCTAAAATCCACCAACAATGCCGAAGCTATCCAAAACACATCTGATTGACCTGAAATTTTGCAGACATATCCAAAATGACATTACGAACCAGTTCCAACTTCTGGAATTCCAGTCCGACCCCGATAGCCTATTTTCCACTGCCGACCGAAAATCACCAAAAACTAACTTTCGCCAATTCAAGCCTAAATCTACACCGGGCATCACAAAATATTCTGAATACACTCTTAAGTCCCAAATCACCTAACGAATCTATCCGAGCCATAAATCCGCATTCCGAGGTCGTTTGCCAATAAGTCAACTCTCAGTTGAATTTTCAACTATAAGGCTATTTTTATAGACTAAGTGTCTCAATTCTCACTATAACTACTCCGATTCCGAGCCTACCAACTCTAACACATCATAAACCGTATGACCAACCTATGACAAGGAAATAAAAATAAATAATATGCAGGTTCTACGTAACGACCGACCAGTTCATTACATTTTCCCTCTCTTAAACAAACGTTCGTCCTCGAACGGGTCTAGAAACATACCTGGAGTCTCAAACAAGTAAGGATATCTGCTCTGCATCTCCCGCTCGGTCTCCCAAGTAGCCTCCTCCACTGGCTGACCTCTCCACTGTACCTTCACTGAAGCTCTATCCTTGAACCTCAACTTTCTGACCTGACGATCCAAAATTACTACTGGCTCTACCTCTTATGACATGTCATCCTCGAGATGAACCGTGCTGAAGTCTAAAACATGAGACGGGTCACCAACATACTTTTGGAGCATCGAAACATGAAATACCGGATGAACACTCGATAGGCTGGGTGGAAAGGCAAGTCTATAAGCCACCTCTCCAACCTTCTAAAGTACCTCAAAAGGACCAATAAACTGTGGACTCAGCTTTCCCCTCTTTCCGAACCTCATAACACCCTTCATGGGTGATACCTTCAGCAGTACCTTATCACCTTCCATAAAAGACACATCCCGGACCTTCCGGTCCGCATAACTCTTCTGCCTAGATTGCATCGTGCGAAGTCGCTCCTGAATCAACTTCGCCTTCTCCAACGCATCCTGAATCAAATTTGTGCCTAATAGCCTAGCCTCACCGGGCTCGAACCAACCAACCAGAGATCTACACCTCTTTCCATATAAAGCCTCATGCGGGGCCATCTGAATACTGGATTGGTAGCTATTATAATATGCAAACTCCGCAAGTGGCAGAAACTGATCCCATGAACCACCAAAATCAATCACACATGCACTTAACATGTCCTCTAAAATTTGAATAGTCTGCTCCGACTTCCCGTCGGTCTGAGGATGAAATGATGTGCTCAATTCTACCTGAGTACCTATACCTCTCTTTACGGCCCTCCAAAGCTGAGATGTGAACTGAGTACCTCTGTCAGAAATGATAGAAACTGGAACCCCATGCAATCGGACAATCTCCGTGATGTAGATACCAGCCAACCGCTCCGAATTATAAGTAGTACTGACAAGAATGAAGTGCACGGAGTTGGTCAACCTATCCACAATGACCCAAATAGCATCAAAATGCTTCGAAGTCCGTGGAAGCCCAACTACAAAGTCCATAGTGATCCGCTCCCACTTCCACTCCGGAATATCTAACCTCTAAAGTAATCCACCTGGTCTCTGGTGCTCATAATTGACCTGCTGGTAGTTGAGACAACGTGCTACATACTCAACAATATCTCTCTTCATACGCCTCCACCAATACTGCTATCTCAGATCCTGATACATTTTCGCGGCACCCGGATGAATGGAATACCGTGAGCTGTGAGCCTCTGCTAATATCAACTCTCAAAGTCCATCCGCATTGGGCACGCAAATATGGCCCTGCATCCTCATAACACCGTCATCACCAATAGTCACATCCCTGGCATCACCTCGACGGACCCTATCCTGAAGTACTAACAAATGCGGATCATCATACTGCCGAGCTCTAATTTGATCATAAAGAGAAGACCGGGAAGCCATGCTAGCTAATACCCGCGGAGGGTATGACAAATCCAATCTCACCAATTGACCCACTAAAGCCTGAACATCAAGTGCTAAAGGTCGCTCTGCTGCTGAAAGGTAAGCTAAACTCCCCAAACTCTCGGCTCTGCGAATCAAGGCATCGGCCACTACATTGGCCTTCCCCGAATGATACAAAATAGTGAGGTCATAATCCTTAAGAAGCTCTAACCATCTCCTCTGACGCAAATTGAAGTCCTTCTGTTTTAGCAGATACTGCAAACTACGATGATCAGTGAAAATCTCACATTGTACCCCATACAAATAATGCCACTAAATCTTCAAGGCATGAACAATGGCAGCTAACTCAAGATCGTGCACAGGATAATTCTTCTCGTGCACCTTCAATTGTCTAGACGCGTAGGCAATCACCCTACCGTCCTGCATCAATACCGCTCCCAAGCCAACTCTAGAAGCATCACAATAAACTGTATAAGAAATCGAACCAGTAGGCAGAATCAATACCGGAGCTGTGGTCAATGCTGACTTGAGCTTCTAAAAGCTCTCTTCACACTCATCAGACCATCTGAACCCTTCTGGGTCAATCTGGACAAAGGCGAAGCAATAGAAGAGAATCCTTCCACAAAGCGACGGTAATATCTCGCCAAACCAAGGAAACTCCTGATCTCCGTAGCTGAGGATGGTCTAGGCCAACTCTGCACTGCCTCAATCTTCTTCGGATCAACCTGAATACCCTCACTAGACACCACGTGCCCCAAGAAAGCTATTGAACCAAGCCAAAACTCACACTTGGAGAATTTTGCATAAAGCTTCTCCTCCCTCAACCTCTGTGACAAAACTCTCAAATGCTGAGCATGCTCTTCCTGGATACGAGAATAAACCAGGATGTCATCAATGAACACAATGACGAACGAATCAAGGTAAGGCTGAAACACAGTGTTCATCAATTGCATGAACGCGGCTGGGTCATTGGGCAGCCCAAATGACATAACCAGAAACTCATAATGACCATATCTGGTCCTGAAAGCAGTCTTTGGAATGTCAGAATCCCGAATCTTCAACTGATGATACCTGGATCTCAAATCAATCTTATAAAACACTCTAGCTCCTTGAAGCTGGTCAAACAAGTCATCAATATGGGGAAAAGGATACCGTTTCTTCACCGTAACCTTATTCAGTTGCCTATAATCAATACACATGCACATGGATCCATCCTTCTTCTTCACAAACGACACCGGTGCACCCCAAGGTGACACACTAGGCCGAACGAACCCCTTATGTAAGAGTTCCTGAAGCTACTCTTTCAATTCCTTCAACTCCGCTGGTGCCATACTATAAGGTGGAGTAGAGATAGGCTGGGTGTCTCGCACTAGGTCAATACCAAAATCAATATCCCTATCAGGTGGCATGCCTGGGAAGGTCTGCAGGAAATACATCTAGAAAATAATGGACCACTGGGATAGAATCAACAGAATGAGTCTCACTGCTAACATCCCGCACAAAAGCAAGGTAAGACTCACACCCTTTCTCAACCATACGCTGAGCCTTCAAATAAGAAATCACTCTGCTAGGCACATTATCTATAGACCCTCTCCACTCAACTCTTGGAACTCTGGGCATAGCTAGTGTCATGGTCTTAGCGTGACAATCAAGGATAACATGACATGGGGATAACCAATCCATGCCCAGTATCACATCAAAATCAACCATACTGAGTAACATAATGTAACGACTCAGCTGGTCGTTTTGTGTGTTGGGACTCCGTTCCCGTGAATGACTCTTTCCATAGTGGCTACTCGTGCCTTATGACTTGTATGGGCAGGTAGTTAGAGATTCGGAAGTGATTTGGCCAGTTCAGGAACACTTGGTTCCTGAAGGCTAGCCTATTTGGCTAATTTTGGTTTCGAGCAGCGTTTTGAGCAACAACCTCCGAATCGAGTTCTGACAGCTCCAGCAGCTCCGGATGATGATTTCGGACTTGGAAGTGTGTTCGCCTCGGGTTTATGATGACCCGGGAGTGTTTCGGCACCTGAATCGGAATTCAGGATTTCATAAGATTTGGAATTTAGCCTGGAATTGGACCTCGTGATATCATGGTCCGAATGGAATTCCGGAACTGGCAATAGTTCCGTATAGTCATTTATGACTTGTCCGCAAAATTTGGGGTCATTCCGAGCAGTATAGACCCGTTCGGCGTATTGATGAGCCATTTGATTTTTCTTGAAATCCTAAGTTTGATCTAAGGGGTTTTGGAGAGTGATTCTTGGTTTGAATGATGTTTTTAGTGTTCTAGGAGCTCGAGCGAGCCCGTCACAGGTGCGGGTCAAAAACCAATAAAACTCATAGCTGGTGGGAATTTACTGGTGTGACCGCACCTGCGGTCCATGAGCCGTAGGCGCGAGGTTCGCACCAGCGGAAATCCCTTCACAGGTGCGGCTCCTTCCGTAGGAGCGGCCTTTCCTCCGCAGGCGCGGACAAAAGCCCGCAGGCGCGACCTTCCCCAGGGGCCCAGGCCATCGCAGGTACGACCAATTTCCCGCAGGTGCGAGTCCGCACCTGCGATCCAAGGTCCGCAGGTGCGAGAAATCCCCCAGTGCCCAGGCCTTTTTCCGCAGGCGCGACCCTTTATTCCGCAGGTGCGAGTCCGCACCTGCGATCCAAATGTCGCAGGTGCGGAAACTGCTGGGCAGTCCCATTAAAAAGCCCAAGTCGTGATTTCTTTCCCAAAAATCATATTTCCTCCATTGTTGACGACCCCAAGAGCTCCAGAACGGGTATTTCGGCCTAGAAACTCAGGTAAGTGATTCCGTAACCCTCCGCATGTCAATTTCTTCCGTTCTTTGAGAATTTCCTCTTCCTAATTCATAGAAATTCATAAGAAATTGTTGGGGAGAATAGAGGGTTTTGATGAAAATGTGAATTCTGATTTTTGGGCCATTGAGGGATGATTAATTGAGTTAATCTTGATCATTAGGCGACGTATAGTGCGTTCCTTCAAGAGATATATTTTTCCGGACGCCGAGGCTCAGAATTTAATTTGCCAAGTATGTCAAGAATGTGTTTT